>BLKR01004430.1:0-109163 GCA_011170035.1 Teleogryllus occipitalis | reverse complement strand
ACATTAGCCGCACGCTTCGATTCGCGACTGGCCCCATTTTCTGGGCGGCCCCGCCCCTCTCCTCGTCCCCCTCCTCGTCCCGCCCCACCCCGCGTGCCCGACCTTCCCTGGACCGCCCTGCGCACTTCGCAAGTCTTTGTAAGACACGTGTTAGGTCATAATATGCGTTCGTACTTTATTAATCCTCGCATGGCCAAGCATGATACTGAAACGCAGCAGATAGTTTGGTGAACCCAAGTGACCCCCACGAAAAGTTGTTACAAGAAAACTGTTATATTGAATACTGAATGGTATTTGCTTTACTTCTGTATTATTGATTGATTGATTATTTCGTGTTTCCGGGCGCGTCAACTGCTTTGGTCATTAGTCCCGTTAGTGTACTGCATGTTCTTCTCAGGAGATGGCGGTGATCTTTCCCCGCTGGATGGCGAGATCCGGCGCCGACCTACCGTCGGCTCCCCTCTCACCAGTCCCCTCTACCGTCGGTTTCCCTCTCACCAGGACTCTCCCACCAGCGGGGCACCGCCCCAGCCGGGACAAGCTCAAAGGTCCCGACCGGTCTCTCGGAATATGTGGTAGTGTAGTTTATGTTAGTGTAAGTGTGTGTGTGTGTGTGTGAGGGGAGAGGATAGGACAAGGAAGAGGAAAGACAGATCGCGCGCGGTCCGTGGCCCGTTTGTTAGGGCACTGCTCCGGCATTCGCCTGGTGTTGATCGGAGAAACCACGGAAAACTACCGATCGGAGCAGCCGACTGCTAGAATTCTCCTCCAGACAGCGACTGAATTCGACCTAGCTGAAAAGCTAGTGCCCCGCTGGTGGGAGAGTCCTGCAGTGACATCCGTTGATGCACTGAGGCAAGGGACGATATGGGGACCATAACATGCTAGGCGTTGGCCGGGTGTAAGGCGAGTGCTTGGATGCGCGTGGGCGAGAGGGGGTGCGGGGGCGGGGGACGGGGAGTGGGGGAGGCGCGGGCTAATTCGCGCTTAATCACTGGCGTACCCCAGGGCTCACCGCCGCGTCGCTGCCGCCCCCGCAGAAACCAGCGAAGGCGACGCTCCGACAGCCAGCACGTGGCCGTCGGTCCACGAACCTGTCCCGTTGGCATCGAACCACGATGGGCCTCCATTCAGGAGTCAGCTACTTTCTTATCATGATCTTCCCTTTAGCTGAATGCTTCTTTCAACGAGTTGAGATGATGAAACGAAGAATTACTAATAGTTATTTCAGAAAAATATATATTAAGGTACCTTATTAGAATATGAGATTGGAGAATTATCAAATTTCCGAAATCGGTAGACCGAGTTTAATAACAATTAGTATTATTATAAAATGTTAAGAAACGAATATTGTACAACACATTATTCACTTAATATTCCTATGTATTCTAATTTTATTATAAAGTCGGCTTTTAATCCTCGAAAAGTGACATTCCGATGTGAATGGAGTTGAGGTAAAATAATAAGTGATTATGAGCGTGAATACATTTCGTTGTCATTACAAAACTGGTCATTGTAGTTAATCGTAGGCCATGGTTAAATTTGAATTAACCTTAAATGGAGAATAATAACCATACAATTTATGAGTCTGGTATTAGAAACGAACATTTCATTTCTAAACCTTTGCAAGTATTAGTGATTCCTTTTTAACTAGATTCACCTGCGCAAAGTCACACCCAATATAATAACTAAGGTGCTACATTCTCGTATACACTGTAATTCTAATTACGACACTCCTCTTAGTTTTCAAAAGTGTGTGTATATATTCTCAAAGCAGATAAGCTTTAGTTATGAATCGGCACTTCCTTCATTATTTCATGGCTCTCAAAGTTGCCTTTTTATTTGAAAATATTAAAAAGAAATTATTTACAGAATATCCTCTTATAAATCTATAACTTCAAAATGTTTTGTTGCAGGAGGTTGTTGATAACAATGCGCTCTGTTCAAGTAGGAGCCAGACAACCACAGGGTGCACATTTCTGAATATATTCCCCATTAAATATTTTGTAATGTTAAACTTGAATGAATCTTAAATAAATTATTACGCATTCATTTTATGATCTTGGTAAAATAAAGGTTTAGAAATGAAACAAACATTTCATTTCTAAACCTTGCGAGTAACAATGTTTCCTTTAGAGCTAAATTACGCGCACAGAGTTAAACCCAATAGCATCACTAACGAGCCATATTCTCCTATATTCGGTAAGCTGGAGAGGGATGTCAGACTAACCACGTCAAGTGATATCTAGGGTTGCCTTATTATAGTTGACTTCATTAGGCCTGCTAATTAGGTGGTATCGCTATTCCGCCTTGCCCTGAAGCTGCACGCCAGTTCTCCAAATTACGGAACGATGATCGGATCTACCTAATCAATAATGCGTGATTCCAATTTGCTGTGGTTCTCCTCTTTCAATATCTACGCGTATTATTTTCTCATCAACATCAAGTCATTATCATTGTTAATTAGAATTCTAAAGTTGTAATGAAGTAAGATACTCTTCTTCGTTTCTATCTTCATTTTAAATTGTATCGCCAAGATATAATAAGATACAATAGTTACAGGGATAGGTACAGAATAGGAGAATAATTATTCTGTATTTTTCTTTATTCTTTCACTTCTATCATGTGTATAATAATCACTTTCCTTTACCTGCATTGGTTGCACGTTATACCTTGATGAAAACCGTAACTCGTAGATCAGTTTTGAATATAATTTAATTGTGTTTCAAAAGCACATTTATCTTTTGCCTCTAAACGTAAGATAACGATAATATAAAATTAATCACGACTAGTCTAATAGACAAAATTAATTCTTATAAAGTTACTCTTATTTTAAAAGAAAGCAATTGAAATAAAACAATACGAGGTGTTCACTTTTGTCATTTAGAACTAAGTGATTTGAAAGAGAAAATTAGATATTCTACCAAATAGGTCAGAAGTTAATTTTTTCCGTATTACATTTTAATCCCTATTTAGTAGCATATTTGGTATTTAAGGAGACAATAATGTCTAATATTCTTAATTCGTTCAGGGTACAATAACACTTTTTTTTCATTTTTAATACTTAGTTTCTCATCTATGTATAAAAACATAATTCAATGTTTTTAAAGAAAAATTAATCCTGCAACACCTTGAAATACATTGACTGACATAGGTACTGATCAAGGAGAAACAAAGTTGCACAATAAAGAGATTATTGTAGTTTATTCTAAGGAGAGAAAACGAAATTATTAAGCCACTCTAGTCACTCATTGCAACCAAGAAAATTAACAAGTCTCTTCTTAGAGTTACAAGTGTCCCATTCTATGGTATTAATAATTTGTGATCCATATGATGCCTATCCTCTGTGTGTGTGTAATGTAATTTGAATAACATTTATAATGAACAATAGCATTTTAAAATTTATTAATTTAAAGTTCATTTGTTCATGAATTTTTCTTTATGATTTATTGAAGTTTGTATTTCACAATAATACATTATGGTTTTTTATTATGCTCCTTTCAAAAATAAAGCATTTGTTCTTCATTTAAATAATAAGGAAATTATATGAACCCTAATTTTAAGACAAATCTAGGAGCAGATGCAACGGCTCTAGGCTTCACAATATTTCTCCGCATTAGCAGTATATCTGTTGAGGAAAACATGACTTACACACACTACAGTTCTTTATTAGTAGCAAATGTTTTATATGTACGACTATTCATTCTATTAAAATGCACTTTTGTTTTAAATGATAACCATGGAATGTAGCGGCGTAACAATGAACGCTGAACACGAACCAAACATTATGGAAAGTAACGTAACTGCTGAACCCGTGCAAACATTTTGCACTTTATAAATCATTTTTCTGAAAGCGGAAAGAGCTTCATATTAGGACCGAACTTCCAACTACCAATTTCTTGATTGTGAGTTACAGCCTTGTAGGCTCAGTTCTGTGCGTGAGTTAACAATTGAATGTTCTTCAATTTAGATATTTTAGATAATTGAATATAGATAATTTTCTTGACAAAATTAATAACAATCATCAAGGAGGTACCCAGTGGGGATGTTCTGAATCAAAACTAGGGTGCAAATTTACAGTTAGTCGTAACTTTGAGCCAATATCTATTATAGTTTACTTCTTCTTCTTCACTCCAAGGATTAGACTCTAATGAACCTGTTCCGGCGCCCATTTTGCTCTTGATCTTCCAATATCCCTTCTCCCACCTGCTCTATAATCCCTTGCGGTTGCCGATAGTCCCGTGTTCGTCATTCGCTCCAAGTCTGCGCAACATCCTTGTCTGCTACTTCTCAGAGTATCCAGCAATGGTTCAACCTTCAATTCCTGTCTATATCCGTGATTTTTTATATCTAAAATTGTAAAACCATCAGTGCCCCTCATGAACTTCATTTATAGTAGAGTCGTAGGCTTCCGCGGCCGGAGTCATGTGGATGATCTTGGCTGTCCGGGTGACGCCACGTCGAAGGCTGTGTTGCCGACCATCTTTTCGTGGTCTTCCTCAGGGCTGGTCTGCCAGCCTAGTCTTTGGCAGACCAGCCCTGAGGAAGACCACGAAAAGATGGTCGAAACGTTGGCAACACAGCTTCGACGCGGCGTCACGCGGACAGCCAAGTTCATTCATTTATAGTATCCATCTATTATAGTATATATTTAAAACAAATACTCGCCAGTAAAGAGTAATGCCACTGGTCTGGTTAAATAATTTTTATTAACTACCATTAATAAGAAAAAATAATAAATATTAATAATAAACCATTAATAATAAAACCGGGAGCGGAAGCTCAGTGCATCAACTGATGTCACTGCAGCGCCTCTAATCGGGAGGTCCTAGGTTCGAGCCCTGACGGCGGCAGGATTTTCGACACTAGCTTTTCAGCTAGGTCGAATTCAGTCGCTGTCTGGAGGAGAATTCTAGCGGCCGGCTGCTCTGATCGGTAGTTTTCCGAGGTTTCTCCGATCAACACCAGGCGAATGCCGGAGCAGTACCCTACCAATCGGGCCACGGACCGCGCGCGATCTGTCCTTCCTCTTCCTTGTCCTACCCTCTCCCCTTACACACACACTTACATTAACATGCACTACACTCTACATATTTCGGGAGACCGGTCGGGAGCTTAGAGCTTGTCCCGGCTGGGGCGGTGCCCCGCTGGTGGGAGAGTCCTGGTTAGGGGGAAGCCCCACTAGCCGACGGTAGGTCGGCGCCGGATCTCGCCATCCAGCGGGGGAAGATCACCGCCATCTCCCGAAAAAAACATGCACTACACTAACGGGACTAATTACCAGAGAAGTTGACGCGCCCGGAAACACGAAAAAATCAATCATTAATAATAAATAACTTTATTATTAAGTGTAATTTTAATTCGCCATAACCTTGGTCCATTGGTCATAACCATTGGTCATAACCTTCAATTTCCGAGACGCTGTTGCCTAGTGGTGTGGTGGCGGCTGTGTGCTTGCAGGGCCCGCTGGCGAACAGCACGGTGGCGCGCCAGGACTTCCGCTCGCACAACTTCTGCATCTCGCCGCTGGAGCTGAACGGGAAGCCCATGAGCGCGCTCGACCTGGACGCCATCGGCCGCTGCCAGGAGAAGGTGACGCGCGGCAACCTGGAGGCGGCGGAGCGGCCGGCCAACGCCGCACATGGGCCCGCGGTGCGTGCCACGCCCCCCGCCTCCACGCCACCCACCCACCCGCACACGCACACACGCACAGCTCCACTCCACACGGCGCGTCCACTTCGAGGCCGGCTCCACTACACCACCACCGACACCTCCACCCCACACCTCCACTCCAACGCCACGTCCACTTCGAGGCAAGCTCCACTGCTGTACCAACACCTTCACTCCAGCACCGCCACCGGCATATCGGCACCATCTTCAGGGCAGCTTCACTATAACACCACCGACACCTCCACCCCACACCTCCCCTCCAACAAGCACCCCGACTTCAAGGCCAGCTTCACTACACCACCACCGACACCTCCAGCCCACACCTCCCGTCCAACAGCACCTACACATCAAGGACAGCTCCACCATGACATCGCCACCCCATACCTTCCCTCCAACAGCACCTCCACTTCAAGGCCAGCTCCACTTCACCACCACCGACACCTTCACTCCAACAGCACCTCCACTTCAAGGACAGCTTCACTACTCCACCGACACCTCCAGCACACACCTCCCCACCAACAGCTCCTCCACTTCAAGGCCAGCTCCACTACAACACCACCGACACTTCCAGCCCACACCTCCCCTCCAACAGCACCTCCACTTCAAGGCCAGCTCCACTACAACACCACCGACACTTCTAGCCCACACCTCCCCTCCAACAGCACCTCCACTTCAAGGCCAGCTCCACTACACCACCACCGACACCTCCCCTCCAACAGCACCTCCACTTCAAGGACAGCTCCACTACTCCACCACTCCAACGGCACGTCCACTTCAAGGTCAGCTCCACTACACCACCACCGACACCTCCAACCCAACATCGCCACCGGCACCTCTATTTCAAGACCAGCTCCACTACACCACTCGCACACCGGCACATCCGATTCAAGGCCAACCTCACTACACCACCAAAACCTCTACTCCAGCATTGTCACTGACACATCAGAATATCTACTTCAAGGCTAGCTTCACTACATCACCATCGAAACCTCCCCTCCAACATCGCCACCGACACATCAGCATCATCTTCAAAGACAGCCCCCTAACATCACCATCACCACTACCACCACCACCACGCTGGCAACAATTCCAAAACTACTACATCACCAACAACAATACCACCACTTCAGTATCAGCACAACTACGTCACAATCATATTACCACTACCACGACACCAACAATATCCCCATATCAACACCAATGCTCCAACATCTGCAGCGGTACATCAGTACCACCTCTTCAAAACTAGCATCACATCACCACCACCACATAATTTAACCTCCACCACTCCAACGACAATACTTCCACACTAATATCAACACCACTGCGCGAATACCTGAGCTCCATTATCACAGTCCAACAGCATCATCACAGCCCAACTTCAGCACCACCGCACCAAAACACAGCATCAATATCATCTCTCAATATCACCGCACCAACATCAGCACTACCACCACATCGACATTTACACCAACACTATCACACCAACAACAGTACCACAACATCAACTCCATCAGCATTTCCACACCAACACAACCATATCACCTACTTCACCCCCATCACACTAAACTCCTACCTCACTCCCATCGCCGCACCACATATCACATCAAACCATGCACTTGTCAACATCACCATAATATCAGCACTACATCAGATTAACACAACTATTACATCATCTTCACATCAACACGACCAACACATCAACATCAACACCACCAATCACATCAACACTATCAAATCAGCACCATCACATCAACACCGCCACACCAACTATCTGTACACGCCGTACAGAAGCAAGTACTACATCACGAAGTCTTCAGAGCAAAGATATCGCCAGCACAACACAGCACCATGACATAGTCACCACATCAACGTATAACACTCGCACCCAATTAACTGCCGACGCAAAATCGCGTCTATGACACATCACAGCACTTGTCCTTATCACACTACCTTACTGATTGTACTCCAAGTATCTTCACTTCAACCATCTCACACCATGTAACAAAACCACTTGCGTGTACCACAGATGCCCTTCTGTATACATCTTCTACATCCACCTCAACTATTCCACGACCATAATTATATCCTAGGATCAACACAATATCACTAAGAAACCACATTTTATTCACCATTCTGCTATAACCATTATTATATTGCTACTATCGACTCATCACTATACACACTGTTGCAACCTTATCAATTCTATTATGTATATTACTCTACATGAATACATTAATTGAAACGAAATATTAATATGGGTAGTGATTTTTTGACAAATTTTGTGACATATTGAAGAGACATTTTTTCGCACAAATGACAATTCCAGACAAACACGGTCCATGAAGTTTCTTAACGAGGGTGTCCATAAGAAATCCCTGTTTCGGAGTAAAGGGACATCAAAGACATGAGACATGCTCTTTTTTCTTCTTTGTCAGATTCAGACTCATCAATGAACATTAAGCTTGTAAGGAGTAGTTGTAACTAAGGTGGAAATTATGTACAAAATCGTCAGCAGCTGAACGCATACCACGCCTTTTCTCGAAATTGCGCGGTAGATTAAGGACCCCTTCTCAACTCTTCGGCAAATGTCGACCAAGCTCGACGTGACTTCCAGAGTGAACTGTATTTACCCGAATATAAGTCGACTCTGAATATAAGACGACCCCCTAATTTTGAAGAGACCTCCTGAGAATTTTTAAAATGTTTACGAGTTCTTACTATTTAGTCAAAATAAAATTCTATATTGTCATTAACTAGAAAATCGCCTAGGTGGGAATTTTAAGACTAATCTCTGAACGATAATTTTCTTCTTTCTTAAAATCATCATAAGCATGGTTTTTGTCACTACTCTCATTATCTTCACATGTATCAATGTTTCTTTCTATTTGGTCGTACATGCTGCGACATCTTCTGACTTTAGGACCCTCTGAAAGTTTCGGGCATTGACTTTGCATTCCAAGTCTCATCAGACACCACCTAAGAACATTCCCTTCTGTGTCACCAGATTTTCTGTCTGTCCCGCACTTGTTGATGGCCTCTCTTTCTTAATTGTTGAGATTTGCACTCGCCGGGCGTCAAACCGCTTCGTCGGGCGATTGCGTGCGGCCTTGACGAACAAGCGTCGTAACAAAATCTCGGCATTCACTTTTACGTTGTCCGGGAGGTCCTCGGTTCGAGTCCTGACGGCGGCAGGATTTTCCATGCTATCTTTTCAGCTAGGTCGAATTCAGTCGCTGTCTGGAGGAGAATTCTAGCGACCGGCTGCTCTGATCAGAAGTTTTCCGTGGTTTCTTCGATCAACACCAGGCGAACGCCGGAGCAGTACCTTAACAAACGGGCCACGGACCGCGCGCGATCTGTCCTTCCTCTTCCTTGTCCTATCCTCTCCCCTTACACACACACAACCACACACACACACACACACACACACATACTAACATGCACTACACTACCACATGTTCCAGAAGACCGGTCGGAAGCTTAGAGCTTGTCCCGGCTGGCGCGGTGCCCCGCTGGTGGGAGAGTCCTGGTTAGGGGGAAACCCCACTAACCGACGGTAGGTCGGCGCCGGATCTCGCCATTCAGCGGGAGAAGATCACCGGCGTCACCCGAGAAAAAACATGTACTACACTAACGGGACTAATGACCAGAGCAGTTGACGCGCCCGGAAACATGAAAAAATCATTCAATCAGTCAATACATGGGATTCCACCGAGTTGGAAAACGGCGTGTTTACTACAGATAGTTTCCTTTCTCGACGCTAGTTGCGCTGAGAAGCTCGTGGCATGTCACTTCCACCAGTAGGAGACCTTGCCTTCACTGATTTTCTATAATGCTGACCCCAATCATCCCACCCGAAAGCTAACATGGCGGCCGCGATTCCGTGGTTCCAGGCGTCTCCGTCGCTGGCGCTGCTGCTGCTGCTGTCCCTGACAGCGCTCCTGGCGGCGGGCGCGCGCCCCAGGTGAGGCACGGGCCGCCGCTTCTTTCTGCTCAGCCGGGGGGCGGTCGCCGAGGCCGCCTTCGCGCCCGCCGCCGCCCCGCCCCTGAGGGCGCCCACCGCCCACGCCCATCGCCCACGCGCCGCTGGTCACGTGTGGTGAAGGGCCCGCGAGCCAGGCGCACGACTGACTCATGCCTTTCAAGCTACAGGGTGCCCGTGACTCTCGACCTTTGTTAAAGTATGTGTAAAGAAACTTCTATTGCATAATCTGTATAAAAAATGTTCCAAGATGATACTCTGACGAAATACACTTATTAGGAGATGTGCGCCCATATATCGTATCTTTGCTCTTAAAAGAAAAAAAGATGTTTATTATTTGCCAACCTTACGGAAAATTACTATTTCAGTACAAATATATTCTATAAATGATCCATATATGAAATTTCTAGGGAATAATTTAAATAGTGAAAATATGTCGAAAATATAACAAAGTATTCTAAATAAAGGATCATGTAGTTCTGTAAAAATAAACATCCATCGTTTCAAACAACAAGGCTCTTCAAAATTCCACAAGAGTCATCGTGTTCTCCGCTGTTTGAAGAGAGTCGAATTTGGGTGTATTCCAGGACCTTCTTTAAGAGCTCTCCACCGCCTGTGAGGAAGATCTACTGATGAATGTTGGTGACATTTAGCTGCAATTGCAGGGGGAAGGGAGGGGATGAAGTGAATCTCCACACCCGCACAGCTGGATGCAGCTTTTGTGAGCACAATAAGGTTGCTCTACGTCGCGTGCTGGTGTCAAAACAGCTCAGAAGACATCATCTATTGGCTGCCAGATGGGTAATAAACGGTACTCGAAAACAGCAATGTTAAGTTCCTTAGTAGTAACAAAAGATGAAGAACGCAAGAAACAATATGTCATAAGAATTTTCGTTAGAATGGTATCGATCTTTGTTGTGAAAAAATCTGTTAACTTTCTTCGTCACGATGAACCGCAAGTTAGCGTCTTCAAGAAAAAGGGATGAGTTATATGTCACACATTGGCTATTTCCATCCTGTCCACATATCGTGAAACATTTTCTATATGGTTACCTTGACATTTAGTGTAATTAGTTTTGTAATCCCAAGATATTTCGACTGAGGTTCGACGAGTGACCACTGGACTCACAGTCCGGTGGTTGAGACAAAGCCATTTGATATCTTTCTTTCGTAAATTCTGAGGGTAGAATACTGTCGAAAGTAAACGAATGACAGTCAACTGTACTTTGGAGTATTTTGAAGTCATGGAAAAGACTTCTTTACTCCTCTGTTGTTTCTGTCGCATTTCAAGAACTTTCGTTAGTAAATATTATTTTAATACTTTTCACCAGTTGTTTTGGTTTAAACGCATTTCGTCAGTAGCAAGTGGCTATATTCTTATTATTACAATGCTTGCATTTATGTTCAATTAGCAATTTATATTATATTAATTATTGGTTATATTAATAAACTAGTTATTAATTATATTAATTACATATTTGTACTACTTATGTAACAATATTACTTACACAGTTACTTACATATATACATAGGAAACAGTTTTAAAGACTGAAATGATTTGAATGAATTCCAAAAAATTCTATATATTGTTATAGTTTATTAATATATATCATGTTATTATTTAATTATACATTACGTTGGGCAGAAGATAATATCACTGTTCCAATTTACTGTGGAAAAGGGAAAGCAAAATCACATGGAGAAAACAGTAAGACACTAATAAGCTTGCAGAAAATTTGCCTCCTGCATGACCAACTGTACTGTGGAGATCATCTTCACCAATAATACGAAAACGCATGAAAAGATGGAGAAGGCTTGGAGAAAAATCCAAAAGCTGTGACTTCTTGTGTGTACTATTTTTCTCGCTTTGTTCGGAAACTTCGTCACTAAACACTTTTGCCCAACACCATCCTAAATTTGTCCAAATATTTACAATTTGGGGTAGCGGCAGTCACTGGGTCCATCCCCAAATATCGTTGTGATGCCCCTGCCGGTGAGGTTTGCTCTAGGGGAAGGAGACACTCTCATCTAGTCAGTCACCCACCCGCCCATCCACCCGCCCATCCACCCGCCCATCCACCCGCCCATCCACCCGCCCATCCTCCCGCTTACGCTTCTCCTTCAGCTCCCTCCGCGATAAGTGGACAGCTATCGACTGAAAATAAACAACTAGCGGGCGGATTTTGATGACCTAAAAATCACCAAAAAATTATCAGTAAAATTCTCTTAAACTGTTTTTAGTGGGCAACTATCGACTGAAAATAAACAACTAGCGGGCGGATTTTGATGACCTAAAAATCACCAAAAACTATCAGTAAAATTCTCTTAAACTGTTTTTAGTGGGCAACTATCGACTGAAAATAAACAACTAGCGGGCGGATTTTGATGACCTAAAAATCACCAAAAAATTATCAGTAAAATTCTCTTAAACTGTTTTTAGTGGGCAACTATCGACTGAAAATAAACAACTAGCGGGCGGATTTTGATGACCTAAAAATCACCAAAAAATTATCAGTAAAATTCTCTTAAACTGTTTTTAGTGGGCAACTATCGACTGAAAATAAACAACTAGCGGGCGGATTTTGATGACCTAAAAATCACCAAAAAATTATCAGTAAAATTCTCTTAAACTGTTTTTAGTGGGCAACTATCGACTGAAAAACAACTAGTGGGCGGTTTTGATGACATAAAAATCACCAAAAAATTATCAGTAAAATTCTCTTAAACTTTTTAAGTGGGCAACTATCGACTGAAAATAAACAACTAGCGGGCGGATTTTGATGACGTAAAAATCACCAAAAAATGATCAGTAAAATTCTCTTAAACTGTTTCTGAAAATGGCCTTAAAGGAAAGAAAAAGTACGTAAAACAATTTATCACATAAACAACTCAAGCTGTGGAGTATGTTACTAATGTAATCAAGGCTTCTTCCTTTCGTTCACGTGAAGTCAGAATGCAAGCTGTCATTAGTCGACTGTCCGAAATCGGCTGCCCTGACAATAGTCCTGATAGACGTCACAGAAACCTTAGATAACGTACTTACAACGCCTGACATTGCAATTATGAGCGAAGAAATTAAATAGGCTTCAGATTAATTCCATTCCATTTGTTGCATCTCGTAAATATTTTTAACAATATCCACGAAAATATTAAAGTCGTTAAAATCAACGGAAAATACTTTCAAAATGGCGGGGAAAAGTACAAAATTACTTATTTGTCGAAACCAACGAAAAATGCAAAAATGTCAGATAATAATGGGCAATTTCCTTACGTGATAATATAAAAATACACCAAGTCATTGTTCTAAATTGAAAAGAAAAAAGAATGAAATTTCATTAAAATCCGCTCCCTAGTAATAACTGTTGTCTTATTGGAAATCATCTTGTAGATCACACAAACTCCTGTGAAGAGAGTTCTATGGTAGGGTTGTATTGGATATCACGTCCGTTGTTCTGGAGGATATGGTACCTGGCTACATCTCACAGTCACGTACAGCGATTGTCAGAATTCTATGTGAGTTCATTTGGGGTCATTTGGTACAGCACCGTTAAAGATGTCTATTAAGGTCAAGACCTTTTGCTCAGTATTAAAGCGCTCGTTGTAAATGAATGGCTTTGAAACAACTCCGGAAAGGTTTTATGTTCAAAGTGAGGATGTACATATTTATAACAGTGCGAGGAATTACGAAAGAAATGGTCATCACATATCCAAATAAAATTCTGTAGCCCGAAATGAGTACGACATTTTTATTCTTCCTGAAACACCTGCTTCCCGTCGAAGTAAAAATAGCATGTGTGGTACACAATTAAAGTTTACAAACCTTCTCAAGGACCGCTATTACTAATTTGCAACGTCCCGCAAGTCAATCTGTTTTACTTCTAACTTCACGAGATACAACTTGTCATTGGACCCTTATATTGACATTTATTTCTTTATTGCAATATAAATAAGTTCTATTAATTATATTACTTTTTAAAACGGTGTGTCTCAGTCACATTTATTCTTTGAAACTTTTTTCAAATTATCTGATATTGAGGAAACATATTTTTGAAATACCAAATATAACCTCGCTGATTTGCTATCACAAAATTAGAAAATAAATCAAATTATCAATAAAGACGTAACATCCTTATGTGAAATTGATGCGCGATTTTCGGATAATTAATAGATAGGAAATAGAATGCATTTTCAAACAAACTAACAATTCAAAAGATATGAAATTGGTTCTCCGTTGCCAGAGACGAAGTAAAAGAAACCTCCATTTCTGCGATGTTCAATACATGAACAAACCTTCAAATGCAGGGCATAACTACGAGATTGCAATGTATTATGAATTAATTTAAGTTCAGTTCCAAAACTCAAGCTTCGTAATCAGTACCAGTACGACATTGTGTTATTACTTACTCAACGTGTGCACTGCATGGTTCATACAAAAAAGGGTGAGCAGGATGGAGTTTGTTAGGCCAAAAAATACGTTTCAAGAAATGAGGAACACACAGAAATACATGTGAAAATATCGATGGCTGCATGTACTAGAATTATAAGCCACTGATGAAAATAAACCGCTACATATAAAAAAGGTAATTTTAGAGTGATAGTCTTGAAGAAGGCTTAATGGAAGCCGAAACGTTGGCCATTTAATTGTTTTCTCTAACCTAAATTCACAATCATCTCGAATAAAATTTCGGAAGCAACGTCAAGAAATATAGCACACGAATGTGACGCTACTTAGGCAAACACACAGCGATGGCTTTGGACGTTCCAGCCTAGCGCACTTCATATCGGCCGCCGTAAAGCAGCGCGAGGGCGGGCGGGCAGGAGGGAGGGAGAGAGGGAGAGAGGAGAGGGAGAGAGGGTGAGAGGGAGAGAGGGAGAGAGAGGGAGGGAGAGAGAGGGGGGAGGGAGGGAGAGAGGGGAGAGGGAGAGAGGGGGTGAGAGGGAGAGAGGGGGAGGCAGAGAGGGAGAGGGGTGAGAGGGAGAGAGGGTGAGAGGGAGAGAGGGAGAGAGGGAGGGAGGGAGAGAGAGGGAGAGAGGGAGGGAGGGAGGGAGAGAGGGAGGGAGTGAGGGAGGGAGAGAAGGAGGGAGAGACAGAGAGAGGGAGGGAGATGGAGGGAGAGGGGGAGGGAGAGAGAGAGGGAGGGAGAGAGAGGGAGAAAGGGAGAGATGGAGGGAGAGGGGGAGGGAAAGAAAGAGAGGGAGGGAGGGAGGGAGAGAGGGAGGGAGGGAGAGAGGGGGAGAGGGAGGGAGGGCGCCGCGATAGCCGAAGAGAGCGGACTGCACCGGCTGCGGGTGGGGCGCTCACAACTCGGCGGAGCAGTGACATTAAATGGCGACGCTATCGCCCTGCGAGCGGAGGGGGGGGCTGGGTAGGGGCGAACCATCACTCGCGATGCCCGCGGCCGCCCGCGGGCGGACGGCCAGGGCGGGCGAGCGCCGAGCACCATCCACACCAGGGCGATCAGCGGGCGAGGAGAACAAGCCACCGGAACGGACAAGAACCAGGGGCGTGGCGCTACCGGCGCACCGCATCGTCATCTCCTCCAGTCATCAACTGAGAGCGGTGGCTCAGTGCATCAAATGCAGTGCCTCTGACCGGGAGGTCCTTGGTCCGAGTCCCGACAGTGGTAGGATTTTCGACACTAGCTTTTCAGTTAGGTCGAATTCAGTCGCTGTCTGGAGGTGAATTCTAGCGGCCGGCTGCTCTGATCGGTAGTTTTCCGTGGTTACTCCGATTAACACCACGTGAATGCCGAAGCAGTACCCTAAGAAACGGGTCAGGGACCGCGCGCGATCTTTCCTTCCTCTTCCCTGTCCTAGCCTAACCCCTTACACACACACACTTACACTAACATGCACTACACTACCACACATTCCGGGAGACCGGTCGATAACTTAGAGATGTTCCGGTTGAGGCGGTGCCCCGTTGGTGGGAGAGTCCTGGTTAGGGGGAAACCCCACTAGCCGACGGTAGGTCGGCGCCGGATCTCGCCATCCAGCGGGAGAAGATCACCGCTACCTCGCGAGAAAAAAAACATGCACTGCTCTTACGGAACTAATGACCTAAACTGTTGACGCGCCCGGAATCTAATAAGCAACCAGCCAAACCAACCTTTGTGGTTGAACAATTCGTAACAAATTGCACATCAACTGAATATTTAACTACGATTATTCCTTGCTATTGCCACCATTGCTTGTCCCAGATATATTTCGAAAAAGACAAAGGATACATAAGTGTTGAGTCAGTGGTTGAGTTAGGAAGATTCACAGCGCGTCCGCATCGTCGTTTACGCCCTTTGAAGTCAGCTGAGCGAGATGACCGCCGTCTAGGGAGCGACCACGGTCTGTGTTCCTATAACGAATTAGCAAAATTTTCGTTGGTTTAGTACGATACGTAAAACTGGTAACAGAAGTTAAAGTACACGTAAGTAACTTGCGTTGTTTTTCACATTATACAGCGTTATTGCTCGTTCTTTATTAAGAAGTTTAGGGAAGAAAAGTTTATTAACTCATTCTGTGAATGGGGACCCAGATGGCATAAATATGGAAAATTATGGTGGCATAAAATGTAAAATGTGTTGGGAGTTTAAATGATTAAATCTTATTTATATGTTGGGTGCTATAATAATATTCAAAACATAAATTATATTCAAAAGTACATGTGTCACGTTTGACAATTGCGGTTACGTGACCCATTACAATCTTCTGCAGCTGCTTCCGCGAACCTAGCTACGCCCCTGGCAAGAACACCAGGGGAGAACGATTGAAACGGGCGGGTGGATCGGTTGGTTGGTTGGTTAGTGATTTCGGGCGCATCAAAAGGTTAGGTCACTAGTCCCGTAAGTGCAGTGCATGTTATTCATTGGGAGATGATGGCCATTTCTCACTGGGTGGCGAAATCCGGCGCCGTCCTACCGTCGGCTAGTGAGGTTTCCCCCTAACCAGGACTCTCCCACCAGCGGGGCACCGCCCCAGCCGAAACAAGCTCTAAGCTCCCGACCGGTCTCCCGGAATATGTGGCAGTGTATGTTAGTGTAAGTATGTGTGTGTAAGCGAGAGAATATGGTTAGGAAGAGGAAGGAAAGATCGCGCGCGGTCTGTGGCCCGTTTGTTAGGGTACTGTTTTGGCATTCGCCTGGTGTTGATCTGGGAAACCACCAAACCACCACCTACCTGAAAAGCTAGTGTCGAAAATCCTACTGCCGTCAGGACTCGAACCTAGGACCTCCCTTTCAGGGGCACTGCAGTAACATCAATTGGGGTGGATTGGATGTGTATGTAAACTGCGTGAAAGGGTAGGCATGGATTTCACAGTAAGGAACAGGAAGGATGTCACAGTGAATTATGTAAGCGGTTACGAAGAATGGGGTGCAGAATGCAAGGAAAGTGGCTGCGGCAAGGAATGAATGCACAATAAAGATGGAAGAATAAGCGAAGGAGAAGGTTACGATGTGTGGAGTGGGTGGGCGAGTTGGATGAGACAGCGGGCAAACAGGTTCACGAATTATGTGAGAATAGGAGAAGAGAATAAGATGCAGAATGTGTGTGTGTGCTGGAGTGAGAGGACGAAAAGTTTCGGAAAGTGTTAAGAGACGCAGACGAGACAAATGCAAGGGTGAGAAAAATTCGAGACGAATGAGTGACCTAGCGAGATGGGAGGTAAACTGGCGCGACCGAACGAAATTGAAGGGTTGGAGAATGGTGGTGTGAGAGCGGGAAGCGAGAGAATGATAGAAGAGCGAGAGAGAAGGACGCGAGTAGGAGGGCGACAGAGGGAGTGAACAATCTCCCGAGTAGAGTGTGAAGAGAATGGGAGGTGAGAGACAAGGGCGGTCTCCTGCAACGTGGATGGAAGAGCGAGAAAAGAGGTGGGCAAGTGGAGGCGGAATGTGACGGGCGCAGAAAATTAGAAGCGTGTGAGCAAACACGGAGAATGTGAGGACAAAGGGCACGAACGGCGAGATCAATGGGTTGAGAAAAGGCGTGAGAGAGCGGGAAAGTGGGCAAAATGAAAGATACGAAATCAGACAGAGAGAGAAAGAGGGGAAAGAGAGGGAGAGAGAAGGAGAGGGAGAGACAAGAATGTGAGAGCGAGTGAAGTGGAAGGGCAAACAAATAGGATGGCATGTAGACTGTGAGGGATGCTGAAGAGAATAAGATGCAAGAGGGAGAGAGAGAAAGAGAGAGACAGATAGATGCGGTGGGTGGCGCTGCAGTGGACTGCTGAGATGATTGGGAAATCGAAAAAAAGGCGGGCGAGTGTCATGAGGGTGAGAAAAAAGAGGCAATGGGACAAACCGGAGGGCAAATGGCGCGAGCGGGCGAGATCGATGGTGTGAGGGCGAGGTGTGAGTGATAATACAGGGGCGAGGAGACAGAGGAAGAAAAACGCGAGGGCGAGTGGAATGGGAGACCGAATTGGACGGAAGAGCCAGCGAAGTGGCTGACAAGTAGGATGTGAGTACGCGTAAAGAGGATAAGAAGTAAGGGAGGGGTGATTCTGGAACGCGATTGGGAGAGCGGAAGCAGTGGTAGGCAAGTGGAGTCGGACGCGATGCACGGGCAAGGGAGGCGTGGCTGAGGGAGGGTGACCGGGGCGAGAGGCCTGAGCGCGAGAGCAACACCCGAGTGGCGCGTGGGCGCGGAAGAGAATGGGATCCGAGTGTGAGGGGAGGGGCGCGCCGCGTGGGCGATAGTGGTTTCCGATATCTCGCCACGTGCGGAACGCAGCCGCCGCACGCCCGCCGCGCCCGCCGGCTGGCCCAGCGTGGCGAGGCGGGGTGGGGAGAAATGGAGAGAGGCGGAGAGGGGCGGAGAGTGTTGGGGAAGGACGGGGCGGGACGGAGTGGGGCGGGGTGAACCAGGGAGGGCCAGAGAGGGCCCGAGAGAGCCAGGTAGTGCCGGGGGACCGAGGAGGGCCGAGGAGATCAGGGAGGGCCGGGGAGGGGCCGGGGAGGGGCCGGGGAGGGCCTGGGAAGGCTCGGGAGGGCCGGGGAAGGCCGGGGAGGGCCGGGGAGAGGGGGGGAAGGCCGGGGAGGCCCGGGGAGGCCCAGGGAGAACCGGGGAGAACCGGGGAGAACCAGGGAGAACCGGGAAGAACCGGGGAGGACCGGGGAGGACCGGGAAGGACCGGGAAGGACCGGGAAGGACCGGGAAGGACCGGGAAGGACCGGGAAGGACCGGGAAGGACCGGGGAGGACCGGGGAGGACCGGGGAGGACCGGGGAGGACCGGGGAGGACCGGGGAGGGCCGGGGAGGGCCGGGGAGGGCCAAGAGGGCCGGTGAGGGCCGAGGTATAGTGGAGCGGCATGCACGATTTCGCGGGAGGTGTGAACGGACCCGCCCACACCCGGCGCCATCGGATCTGGTCAGGGAAGCGGCGGCCGATTAAACCCTGCTTAAAAGCATTTACCTACAATCGCGGCGTCGCGGAGGAGATCTCCAGATTTAGAAATTGCTCGTAAACAAACTATTTGAACATATTTGTTTGTTTTTTTATTTTTAGTAGGTTTTGTGGTGTGGGTTTTGATGAAGTGACTGCATTTGTAAAATCTTATTAGGTTGTGCTGTAAATATCACAACAACTTTGAAAGATATTCACTGTATTCAACGGTATAGGATGCAGCAAACCTTTTTTCACTTCATCAGCAAAATGACGGTCAAACGAAAGAAGACCCGGAGAAAGCGTTTGTGTCGCGACTAAAGAATGATTAATGACTTTCGCGCTAAATATTTGTGTAAAAGAAAGTCGCAGTTGCAATGAGAGGGTGCACCATCTACAGAAGAGAAATGCATAGACTTCCTCACGGATGAAACGCTGGAGTGTTCTTTTTCAATTTGGTGGTATATTCACCACAACTCCATTGGCCCGACAGACAAAAGCTTCAACTGACACTAATTTCCTCAGATACGTTGTAACGCTTTACAAATAAATTCAAATTTATTTTAACAGGACAACGGCTCTTTGAAACCAATATCCCCTAATGACTACTAAGTTGCCCTTTTTACTCATGTCCGTAAAATTCCTGCTATTTGGGGCGAGAAAAGTGATTTACGAAGTTGTAATAAACATCAGACAGATTTAATATTTTATCCTTTCGTATCTTAGAGACAAGGCACGAAATTTCTATGCAACAATGCATTCTTCACAAATTTAACAAACTTTATAAATTACTACTTACAAAGCTACACGGAACTGATTGAAATTGTATGAGATGAGCTGACATTCAAGCACATTCTCTAAAATACAATACAATTCAATAAAGCTCTTGATGCCACTATTGGGCAAGGCCTCCAACTTAAATAGTGGGGTGGCTCAAAATTGTAACCGCTTTCAGGTGAGCGTTATTCTCTAAAAAGTTGACAGCAATTTTAAAAACTGCCTCGGGACGCGGGAGGTTATAAAATATTTATAAGCAGAAACAGTGAGCTGAGAGGAGGATTTGTGTGATTTTGCAACTTCTCGGTGCATTTTGCCACTCTTCTTGAGTGTGGGCAGTGTGATGTCAGGACATAATTTAGGTACTTGGATTTAGTTTATTCCTTGGCCATTGGTTGCAACAGCAAAGGAACTGTGATGTAAAAACAGCGTCAGCTCAGAATATTATTTTCACAAGATCGTACACAGGCTGGTTTACGTACAGCAGCTGTTTAAGAGATCGCAATTTTCACTGCCCATCTTCATATCTAACATTTAAAAATAAAAATTTATAAATAATATAGAGAACAATGATTACTATACAATGACTTTAGAACAAATTTGCTACCATTCATGAGCTTATGTAAGCATTCATGTAGAATACTCGATATTACTTTTTCTTCAGGTATTTTTCAAGTACGATGTGGAGATTGACTGTTAGTGTTTTCAAGGAAGAGAATTTTCACTGGCAACGGACGCCACATTCCACACTTGCGTACGTCATTAATTGTGATACTTTCCATTGAACACAGGTCGCTTAACCTTTATAAACCCATACTACACTTTTGTGTGAAAAGAAGCTTATAAGATCTTCATAATTTCATAGAGTATTATTGACATTTCAAATCTGATTGATGTGTTAATTTGAAAACCAGAAGCTGGTGGGGATCATGAAAGTATTTGCAGCGGAATACGCGAGGAAGATGGAACTGTTTCACACACCGAAAAAGCATTGTGTAAACAAGTGAATATCCTGAGTTGCCCCACGTGAAGTATTTGAAGTAGTTATTAATGAGAAAAGTTTCGATTATTTCGGAGAGGATACGATGTGAGAGGAGAATGTACAAGTATTAGGCGAGTGTTAGAATGAGCTTTCAGCGATATGAAATTTCACATTTTGGGGGCTACAACGAGATACTGTTGGTCAGCGCTTTTGTCCAGAACTGAATCAAACTGAACTATTGAAATGGCGATTCAGTTTTAAAACGAAAGCGGATACATAACACAAAACAAATGTATTGTGCTAAATCTATGTTAAGTCCTATCTTCTCTTTTTGACGATGTCCTGGGACCACAGCCCCAACTAGAACTTTCTATCAGCATATGCGACATTTGTATGACATATTGGCCATATTTGTGTAGATATAGGAGAGGACAATGTCCAACATCGTTGACAAACGCATTTCCTTACCACGCCCTCCTCATTTGTCAATCCTCTAACATTAGTCGTAGGTTCTTGTGGACGGTTATTTGTTTGTTGATGGAGTGAACTGGGCTCTGTTCAGTGAGCGGGCACGGCGCAACGGTTTCATGTTTGCTCATTTTTGTAACGTCGGTGCAATGTACTTAAAATATTTTTCAAAAAGCCATTGTAAACATATTTCATGTGTACCGCAATATGTAGAATTACTTGAAAATCCAAGCTATATTGTAAGAATAAACATGCACAAAAAAATACCAAATATAAACCCATATTAACAAGATAATACTAAATATAAACACTGAATTTTCTCAGAAAGAATGGTTAATGAATTGACATATTTGTCATAATGAAAATCAATCCAGCCAGATTGTCAGAGAAATTAAAGAGAGATGTTGTTTTTCTTAATGTTTTTGTGAACATAGTAATATTCAAATTATGTATCTGTAAATAGTATGTACCAATAAATCAATGTGGTAATTTACAAACGTAAAATACAAATTCAAATTTAATTAAACGACGTAGAAACATTTTTGTACTGTTGCGTTCTTCATTAAAATCGCTTCTGAATAACGTTTGTAAACAAACACAACTTTACCCCCAATTGTTACACAACTTTACAAACACAATTTTACCTCACGTTGTTCACAACTTTATTCCCAATTGAAGTGTTCAGTATCATTTACCTATGCAAAGATCGAACTCAAAGATCAAACAATTTAGGTCAGAAGAACAATAGTATCATGACAGAGTGATGAATTTTGTGTGCAGTTTACACGTACATTTACGGTCATATTGTAGGCCCCAACTTAAGGTCGATATGAATTCTCGTACAACGGCCATAACTCTAGTTTCCCAAATAGTGTTGACACTTCGAGAAACACAACACTGGAATGGTTAGTAAAAACCTTATTTTTTCTTTGAGTTGTAAAGTACAAAGTAGGTTTGGTGCTGATGGTACGAAATACCAATTGAGGTTTGGGGTCAAAGACGACACATATACATGCGCACAGACGTACGTGAGATAGATTCCTCAAAATGAGCAAAACTTATCACACATATTCATATCATTTCTAGGTAAGTGAGAGCAGTAACATGTGTAATATACAGTGCGCCAGAAAAGTATCTCCGCTCCGAGCCAAATCAGGGCCTCTCATTAAAAACAGCATTTATGTTGGTAGCAACCAGATCTGTGGGAAACAAGTGAAGGAGGTTTAGATAACCATATTACTGAAATACAATGAAGTTTTTCTTTTGTTACAAGCTGCAGCACGTGCTACAACATAATTTCTGTTGCCAGCACTCTCACCAGTCACTGGTGCCAATGTAGACAGACTTTACTGGCGCACTATATAACTTCTTTAAACTGTGTAACTCGGTAAACTTAACATGTGTATTGGTGAAGACTCAACAAGTAGCTTGCCTCGTTGCTCGTCGCAGCGAGACGACACATTCACTCTGAGCGCCGTGCCCACTCTATCGCCCTCATGCGTGCCCCTCCCACACAAATGTGTTCATGGGGAGCCGTCCCCGCCCCCTCCCCCCTCCCCCCTCCCCCTTCCCCACCCTCCCGCTCGCCGGCTTGTCCCGCCGCGAGCACTGTGTAACTGGATATTTTGAAAATATACATTTGTTTCCTATGTTACACTGTGTGTCTATATTTATTTCACCCGTTTATTCCAGGCCTTCTATCCTTCAAGACCGAAACTCGAGAAACATAACAAATCTCATTCTACAACCAAACATTTCAAATACTACAATATAAATGAAGAAAAACAAAAATTGTATTTGTGATTTTAATGAAAAGAAATCTTAGGAATAGGCAAAGCGTTACTGTTTCAGAGTTTAGGACTTTTATTATTACAACCTTTCTTAACCCTTAGTAATAGTTTCGTCTTTAAAAATTTATTGGATGTTTAGAAAGAAATTCGAACTATCGCTTCGTGGAAACTTCCGCGTTTTCTTATAGTCAGGCGAGCTCGTAAATACTGTCGTGAAGACATACGTTACAATATATTAAAATTGTGTTAGTATCTAATAATGTAGATAACTGTTGGGCAGTCGAAGTAACATTGTAAATGTTGAACTAAGTCTTAAGAACAATGGCATCTGAGTTGCCATGAATACGGGAAAGGAAAAATGTACAAAAAATACACGACTGTTAAAAACCCTGAAACTATTATAGCACAGTCTTTCATAATATTATTATAACACGTTGCTAGGTATATATAGAATTAGTTCTTAAATATATATACATTTCCTTCAATTATTTTGGAATTTATTCTGGAGGCTGGCGTTGCCCTTCCCCCCTCCAGACATCGGAATGGCACTGTATTTCATTCTTCATAGGCTTCGCGAAGTCTTCCCCCACCGGACGTTTGTGACAGTAAATCACGAATTCCTTGTCAATGTACCGTAATACAAGCAATTGAGATCGCATGACTCATCAAAGCAAAACCTAAAAAGTGTTGGTACTTCTGAAAGTTCAGTTTAATTACGATACGGTCATTATGATATGATTAAGGTATAAATTCCTGTATAAAATAAATCCATTGTAAAAAAAGCTTTCAAAATCGTACAGTATCTTTATTAACAGGGACATTCATTAATTTGTGTAATCAGTCTTTCGTAGTTTTCATGGTTAAGAAAAATCAATTTTTTTTTTTTCATTCTTGAAATACTGTCTTTTACTTTAATTTACTTCTTTTTTCTATTCAATGAGAACTTCCTAAGAAAAACAATGTGAAAAAAGTAATTTCATCTATTTTGTAATAACGATTTTGTTTTTTGTCCTGTTTCAATTGTGTTTTGGTAAAAAATAAAGACTGAGAAGCTTGCACAATGTTAACATCGATATTTATATTTTTGTATACACTGAGCAAAATCACTTTTATTTTTCAATTTCTTTTATTTCATCAAAATCAGCTACTTCTCTTATTTATGCAATTCTCTAATTCTTCAATGCAATTTTCTCTTATTTACAACATTAATCTTTTAAAAACTTTCACAACTAATAACTCCTTTTAAACTCTATTAAAAATTACACCGTTACACAAAACGAAATTCAGAGAGATTATTTTCGCACAAATGAATGCTGTTTGTTCGCACGAATGATAACTGTTCATGCAATATAATTCATACACCTGTTCATTCTATTACAACAAGACACATGGCTTCTTAATCATTCAGTCTTTTAAATTATCTTTTCTCAAAGTTTTGCAAAATGTTTACCTTATGTGAGGATGGCTGATTACACTCTCCCGGAGCTGCCGCCAGGGAGTAGCCCGCATAACAGGAATCTGAAGAATCTGCCTGCCTCGAAGTATCACAATTGCGGATCCAGGTGACCTGCAGCTTGGGCTGGACTACGAATGTGTTCTTTATTACCTGCAGCATACAAAAAACTACAATGTACTCTGACCATTGAACTCTTCATAAAATTTACAACAAAGATGGAAATAAGTATCCTTATTTACTCTAGTCACATTCATCCAATTTCTCAAAACTAGTCCTGACGGCGGCAGATTTTCGACACTAGCTTTTCAGCTAGGTCGAATTCAGTCGCTGTCTGGAGGAGAATTCTAGCGGCCGGCTGCTCTGATCGGTAGTTTTCCGTGGTTTCTCCGATCAACACCAGGCGAATGCCGGAGCAGTACCCTACCAAACGGGCCACGGACCGCGCGCGATCTGTCCTTCCTCTTCCTTGTCCTATCCTCTTCCCTTACACACACACTAACATGCACTACACTACCACATATTCCGGGTGACCGGTCGGGAGCTTAGAGCTTGTCCCGGCTGGGGCGGTGCCCCGCTGGTGGGAGAGTCCTGGTTAGAGGGAAACCCCACTTGACGGTAGGTCGGCGCCGGATCTCGCCATCCAGCGGGGGAAGATCACCGCCATCTCCCGAGAAAAAGCATGCACTACACTAACGGGACTAATGACCAAAGCCATTGACGTCCACGGAAACACGAAAAAATCAATCAAAATCAATCAATCGGAACGCGTGCGATATTTCCTCCCCATTCCTTTTTCTAACCTCACCCCCTTACACATACACTTACACTAAAATGCACTACACTACCACACATGTTGAGAGTCCAGTCGGGAGCTTACGAGCTTCTCCCTCGCCGGATCTCGCCATTTTGCGGGAAAGATCACCGTCGCCTCTCGCGTTAAAAACACTCCCTACACTTACGGGAGAACCTTTGCAGTTGACGGACCCGGGATCACTATTCAATCAATCGGCCGAAAGTACCTTTCGCTTCCCGTTCACCCCACACATACACTCCAACTACCAAGAACCGAACACTTTCCTCATTTCTAACACAGCGCAAGGATTGATAAGAAGGATCAATTTCTATTCAAATATTCTACTACCACTAATTTATCTTTCTCTGAACGTTTATCATTTTAGAAGGAAAGACCATTATTGTATGTTGGACGCTTTTGATATTAGAGAGTTATTGCTAGTCGTTGATTTGAAAGACGTTACACGGCAATTCTGTGGAGAACTGAACTACGCACGCGCCGGAATCGAATGACGGGATGTCTATAGGCGGGTCCCGACATTCGCCCTGTTTTGTAGTCTACGACAAATGTGTTCGTAACTTACACTTTACGTAGTTTTCGCCGCCACCTCTAAATACGAATGCAACACTAACACACAATAAGCATTGAGGTAATGAAAAATACAATATCCATATTACCCATATAATAAGGCAGGAACTTAATGGGTATTTGTTTAACTTCATTCAAATATATCAGAAATAAACAAACGTAATTGTTAAGGATTTGGAGGTTATGCATATATTAAAGCCCCTTTGAATTCATAAAGGTTCTATCATACGTTTTACTATCTTGTAATACTTATAAAAGTAAAAATGGACTCAAAGATACACAGATGTTCAATAAAACCTTTTAGATCCTGTTAGAGGTATTCAGTTTCAATTAGTTCCAGTTAGATTGTATGACATGAAAAAAATCATTTACCTGAAGATAAATTAATTCCTAATAACGATAATTGTAAAGTATTACGACAATGGATTTCCCGTCTTGCAAAAACTCTCTATTAATCGCATCATAATTCGCTAACCTCCGTACGTAAATCTGATACGCTGATTTACTACGAACATCCGTTTAATTAGTATAACTACAATATAGTACAGACTTCCTCTTATTATTTGTTGCATTTAAGTCAGATTTAATGATAGAACGATTCCCGTTGTTGGTCCTTTGTTTAGCTTATGAGTAGGGCCCGGATTTTAATGACCTAAAAATCTGCGATATATGCAAGCATTTATGACCTAAAACCTATATAAATATGACCTTAAAAAATAGAATATGACGTTATACATGTTTATTTTTTTAAAATTTCTGTTGATTTTTTGGTATAATATAAATACGAAGTTCACTCAAGAACAGATTGTGAGTATGGTACATACGGTTTGCAGTCTTTGGAACTAACTAGCGTTAAAAAAAAGCTCGTGTCTGTAATCAGGTTCAGTAAATTAAAACCCATCAAACAAAATATCTTGCTTTCCTACTGCATACTCCTCGTTTAATGTTTCCTAATTTCTTCTCAGTTTTCAGTTTTTACAGAATTGCATTGGATCACAAGGTGTATTTTCAGGTTTTCCATCTTAAAAGACGGTTACGGTTGTCATTGAGGATAGTTTTGTACGTGGGAAAGCTTAAAAATATGACAAATAGATGCTTTCTATCACAAAATTTGGCCAAAATATGACCTTGTAATGACTAAAATTGTAATGACTTGTAATGTACTAAAAACGGTGTAAATATGACTTTATATTCACAATGAAAATACGTTTTTCTAATCGACAATACCTAGATTTGTGCATAAATTGTTTTGAAATCACCCTAAAGTTCAGAAAAAATATATGATTTGTCATTAAAATCCGGGCCCTATATATGAGCACTTACATACATTTAATGGAAACATTTGAAGGTTTGGGGGCGCTCTGTCTTGTCAGATGATGTGAGTCTCTTGCGAGCGGAAAAATGTTCAAAAATTATTTTGCTGTTTTTATATCATCAACATCCATTCAGGTATCCATAGCCTCATTTCGAAACATCATTGAGTTGTTTTGTTTTTTTAAGTGTATTTGAAGTACTGTTAACAGTGTATACTTCGTAGTCGTATAAGAGAAAGAAACAATCATTAAAGCGATTCTCCGCAAAATTGCCAGCTTTACGGTTTGCTTTTGTAATTCCCTGGTGGCATTTTTGTGTGTGGCCTTCCTTTGCTCCGCGATACAACGCAGCGTCCACATCATTTCTTTTCCTTCGCAGCGCGCCGACTTCCGTTCGCTGCTGCCCTCCCCCCCCCCCCCCCCCGCGCCAGACGCACTCGCTTATCTCTTCTGCCCCATTAAAACTGAACCAGCAACACCGCCCCCTCCCGCCCACCCCTTCTCAGTCCTTCCTCGACCCGCCCGAAACCCAGATCTCCGGTCTCGCCCCTCCTAACTCCGCCTCATACTCCGCTCCCCTCATTCCCTCTTCCCCGCTCATTCTTACTCATTGGTTGATTCATTGATTTTTTCATGTTTTCGGGCGCGTCAACTGTTCTGGTCATTAGTCCCGTTAGTGTAGTGCATGATTTTTTTCTCTGGAGATGGCGGTGATCATCCCCCGCTGGATGGCGAGATCCGGCAACGACCTACCGTCGGCTAGCGGGGTTTCCCCCTAACCAGGACTCTCCCACCAGCGGGGCACCGCCCCAGTCGGGACAAGCTCTAAGCTCCCTACCGACCTCCCGGGATTTGTGGTAGTGTAGTGCATGTTAGTGTGTGTGTGCAAGGGGAGAGGGTAGGACAAGGAATGGTTCTAAGATGGCGACCGGTCTGCTGGTATGTGTGAGAGAGTATTGCATTTACGTGTGTGTGTAATTACAAGGTAGCATAGTACACGGAATGGGAAGGAAAGATCACGCGCGGTCCGTGGCCCATTTTGTAGAATACTGCTCCGGCATTCACCTGGTGTTAATCGGAGAAACCACGGAAAACTACCGATCAGAGCAGCCGGCCGCGAGAATTCTCCTCCAGGCAGCGACTGAATTCGACCTAGCTGAAGAGCTAGTGTCGAAAATCCTGCCGCCGCCAGGACTCGAACCTAGGACCTCCCGGTCAGAGGCGCTGTAGTGACATCAGTTAACTCTGCGCTGCAGTGTCATCACTGAGCTACCGCTCCCGGTCATTCTTACTCATTTCGTCTACTTCCTCATCTCCGCCCGGCGCCTCCTACCAGCTCACTGTAGTGCCTCTGACCGGGAGGTCCTGGGGTTGGAGTCCAGACGGTGGTAGCATTTTCGACACTAGCCACCTTCGTGTTCTGTGGCTGTCTGGCGGAGATTTCTAGCGGACGGCTGCTCGGTTTCCGTGGATTCTATGATCAATACCAGACGAATGACGGAACAGTATCCTAACAAACGGACCACGGACCAAGCGAGATCCTTCCCATTCCGTGTACTATGCTAACTTGTAATTACACACACTTACACTTAAATGCACTACACTCTCACACATACCAGCAGACCGGTCGCCATCTTAGAAGTTGTACTGACTGGGGCGGTGTCCCTCTAGTGGGATATACCTGGTTGGGGAAAACCCCGCTAAATTTGAAGTTGTTTTTGAGAAAATCTTGTTTTCGTTATTTTCTAAATATTTCAATTTCTTAAAATTTGGAGTTAACCGTGAAAATCGAACCTATGCCACCTTTATAAGTGTATTTTACTCTATTGTTACAAGAAATTTAAAGAAAAAAGTTGGAGCCGCATTTGAGAAAATTTTGAAAATATCGCAGTGGTTTCATGTAAAGTATCCCCAAATTTTAAAGAATGTTTTTCATAATTTTATAGAGTCAACATGCGATGGACATGGGTTACCTCAATTTGAAAAAAACTCGCATGTTTTAGACACCAGTACTGTTCACAGACGGATAGACAGTGGACGGACGGACGGACATTTTAAAAGAGCACTTTCGGGATCAGGGGACCCCAAAACATGTATTTCTGTTGAAATCTCGAAATCGATTTTCCGCATCATTACATAACTTTCTCTGTACTATTTATATTACTAGGTACGTATGCGGGAAAGTAAAAAGCGGTTTTGTGCACAGGATTGGAGAGGCCGGGGATGTCTCTGCGGAACACCCGCCGCATCGCCGCTTTGGGGTGCAGCCCCGCCCCTTTCGCAGTGCGTGGCTGGGAGGCGGGTGGGGGAGCGGCTGTTGATCGGGGAAAATTCCCCAAGCGGCGAGGAATGCCCTTATGAAAGCGGCGGCGGCCCGCGGCCAGCCGCGTAACCAGCGCCGCCCGGCGGCGGCCAGGCTTATTAGGCGGCGCGGCGTAATAAGAAGGGGAGGAGGTGGCGGGGGCGGAGGTGGTGGCGAGACGGAGGCGGTGGCGGTGGCGGTGGCGGTGGGAGTGGTGGGGGCGAAGCCGGAGGCGTAGGTGGAAAGACGTGAAGGCAGAGGCGGATGCGCGATAGAGGTGGAGGTGGCGGAGAAGGAGGCGGATGAGGGGGAGGAGAAGGAGACGGAGATGGTAGCGGAGGCAGTAGCGGGGGTGGGGGCGGGTGCGAAGGCGTTGGCGGAGAGAGGCAGAGGCGAAAGTGAAGGCAGAGGTGGAGGCGGGGGCGGAGGCGACGGCGGAGGCGACGGCGAAGGCGACGGCGAAGGCGGCGGCGGAGGCGACGGAGGCGACGACGGAGGCTGTGGCAGAGGTGGTGGCGGCGGAGACGGAGGCGGCGGAGACGAAGGCGGCGGAGGCGGGGGCGGAGGCGGGGATGGCGGAGACGGAGGTGGCGAAGACGGAGGCGGAGGTGGAGGTGGGAGCGGAGGTGGAGGCTGAGGCGGCGGTAGACGGCGGAGGCGGAGGCGTAGGTGGTGTTGCTGGTGTTCCACAAGGACCTCTCAGTGCTCCGCGAGGGGAAGAGGGAGGACGAATAATCGTCAAATCATGCCGCAGGGAGTTTGAGATGTGATGAGTCCATGCTTGAACATTTCTAATTCATTGTATAGTTTATAGATAACAAGACGGAGATATATCATTTGAATTTTTTCTCAAAAATCCTTGTTACACGTTATTAAACATATTATGTGCTACATACTAAGAAAGAATTGTTATTTAATAATAAGATGGTATTTTTCATAATTTTCAGGGTAACAGTAGAAACACATTAGACAAACAATATAAAACCAAGGAATACAGCGCAGGAAATTAATGTTTCTCAGAAGAAATAGTAATACGAGAGAGAGAATAATGTAGGATATATCAGACAATTTGGAATAGAAACCAGGGAAGCCAAACGACCTCTCACTAATCCTATTACACATCAACATAATCATTAAACAATCATTGAATTATGATCATGTAAATGACAGGCAAAATATATTTTATAATACCATGATGGTAAGATGTTTATGACAGTTTATGACAGCCTTCAGTTGTGCGAAACTTTCGCAGATCTATACACGTGAAAAGGGACCTGATTTACTAGGATGTTTTTGTCACAATTCCATGCTTGGAAATGAACTTCATGTCCTTCAATGAGTTCCTGAATAATGAGTGTCAACTGAGTTAAAACGAATTTCAAGTTTTTTGCGAGTGCTAACACGATATTCATAAAACCATATCTTCCGTTATTCTTTATTTAGTGCAACAAAGACCATAATTTCGAAGGCCAAAAGAATTATTCCAAAAATGTCGTACATTTTATACAAATTTATAGTTTGAGGAGAAAGCACACCGCATGGATATCTGCATTTTTTAAGGTAAACCTTTTGTGTTTCGTAAGTAATAAGCCTAGGCATGTCTGCAAGTGCTGTTTTATTGGCTCCATTAAATCAGACCGAATTCTTTGTTTTTCAGAAGAGCAAAATATATTAATTTCGCACTCAAACCGAAACCATTGTTCTCAAATTAATTAAAAATAAATTATTTCCACGCTTACATTTAAATACAAATAATAACGAAAGCTCCCCAAAACATCTTCACATATTTGGTGCTAAAAGTAACTAAAGCTGCATAGTACATCATCTGCAAAGGAGTCTCTTCAATTAAATACTTAGTTACAACATCTATTAGAATCTTAAGACATATTTTACATTACGAAATTTATTAAACAAGTCGTTAGGTGGAGCTTGATAGCCAATATAGTAGTGTAACAAGATGAAACGATACGAATATTGTACGACGTTTTATTCAGTTTATAAAATTGCCAACGAATTAGAATTTTCGTTTCAATTTGACTACTCGTCCGCTAAAAGTGATTTTAGTATTAGATAGTAGGAAACCATGTGTTTTTTTCTAATATTACTTACATTACGAAACTGATTGTGTAATATTTTCAATTAACTGGCTGTAAATGCGTATTTGCGACATCCGTACCTCGCGAGATATCAACGCTATGCAGTTTTCTTAATACGACTACAAATCAGGCAAGAGAAAACGATTCGTCTGTGTACTGCGGGCCTGGCAGTTTACTGTCTGTTGATACCTGGAAGCCACAATGACGAAATAGAGGCGTTGACAAATGAGTGGCTCCAAACGGAGGGAGGTGGCGCATTGCAGGACAACTTCTCAAGGCTGCGAATCAATCAAGCGCTGCGAAAACTGTCATCCGTCTCCGCCACAGTCACAAGGCGGATGCGACGATGCGCAGCTCATCAGAGCGTTATCCTTGATTAGGCGCCATCGTAAAATACTCAACGATGATATTATTAGAGGGAAAGATCGTATTTGAGCTTTTTGTAAATTTGAATAAGTAGTATATGTATTTGTATTTTATTAATTTACACAGATTGTTTTACTTTTATATTTCTTAACAATCAAAATATAGATTGATTGATGGTTACTGATTCCGGGCGCGTGAAGTACTGAGTTAGTCCCGTAAGTGTAGGGCATGTTTTTCATCGAGAGGTGGCGGTGATCTCCCATTAGATGACAAGATCTGGCGCCGACCTACAGTGGATTGTTTTACTTTTATATTTCTTACCAATCTCAATATAGATTGATTGATTGTTAGTGACTTCGGGCGCGTCAATTACTGAGATCATTAGTCCCGTAAGTGTAGTGAATGTTTTCACCGAGAGGTGGCGGAGATCATCCCCCGCTAGTTGACGAGATCGGGCGCCTACCTACCGTCGACTAGCGGGGTTTTCCCCAATCAGATATCTCCCTCCAGCCAGGCACAGCCCCAGTCGGGACAAGTTCTAGGTCCCCGACCGGTCTCCCGGTATGTGTGTAAGTGTAGTGTATATTAGTAGGTATGGGTGTAAGGGGTGAAGATAGGACAAGGAAGAGGAAGGAAATATCGCGCGTAGTCCCTAGCCCGTTTTTTATGGTGACTGCTCTGCAATTCGCCTGGTGTTGATCGGAGAAACTACGGTAAACTACCGATCAGAGCAGCTGGAATTCACCTCCAGACAGCGACTGAATTCGACCTAACTGAAAAGCTATCGAAAATCCTCCCGGCGTCGGGACTCGAACCTAGAATCTCCCGATCAGTGGCACTGCAGTGACATCAGTTGATGCACTGAGCCACCAGTCCTGGAGTATATCAATATAGACGGTTGTGTTAGTGAGCAGTACAACCAGTCCGAGGACTTACTGGTATTTTCTCCAAGTCATTACCGTATGGTGAAAGTTTGGAAATAGCCCTTCACATTAACCTCAGCTGCCACTTTCCTCTTTTGTATAGCCTGCAGTTTGAAAGACTGGGTTCAGGGCCGCTTACCCTATCAGGATCTATATATTCCTACATATTCAATGCAGAGCTACTTGCCGAACACAGCAGATTTGGAAACATCGTGTGACTCGATCTCACGACAGATTCAATGATTTGCATAAATTAGATAAATGAAGTCCGATTGTAATTTACAAACTCGTAATTTTAGTGGAATTGAATTTATACTTCCGACTTAATGTTTTTTACAAGGAAAGGCATGAAAATGTCAATGATAATTATCAAATATTTATAATTTTAAAAATCCATAACAGATGGCATGGGTATGGGAATGTTCTCAAGAAAATTCAATACACGAAATATGTAAATATAAAAATGTCGAACAATTTATTTCTAAAACCTTCAAATTCGTTATAAGCCGACTAAAACACTATAAAACGTTCACATACATTCCTCAAATTTCCTCTGTTGGGTTGTGAGTAAATGGTCGGGTTAAATGAAATTTTTGCCAGAGAGGTCTGAAAACCCCCTGAAATTATGTACGAGTCATCAACGTTTGAATTGATAAATCACTACTGTTCAAATCACTCCAAAAGAATTTTTCTCGGCATAAAGAAATGGAAGGTCGTCAAACTAATGAGAAATTACGTAAGGACATTTTATAATTATAAAAGCACACAGCATTTGTTTCAATACTGATATTTTCCTAGAGACTGATCATACATAATATAAACGGAAGATCAATGTAATGAAATAAAGTTAAGAAAAGTTATTTCTGAGCAACTTCGCGCCTTTTTTCAAATATTACTCTCATTATGATCATTTCATATCTAAATCTGCTCACTAATCTGCAGGCCATAAAAAACAATATGTTTTTGAAATAGAACAAAAATCATTCAAATACATGTGACATTCATTTTTGAACCGAGTGCACGCGAACTTTGCTAATAAAATACAGATTTTTTATCATAATCCTCAAGCTCTTTTAATCTCCACTTTATATCACTGCAACAAATCCGCACATGTATCTTTCTGGTTAAAAGTCACAAAATTGTTTTAATCTTCCTATTCGGTTTCATCCCACACACATTCACGGTTCCGTTTTAAAACCCACATTCGTTCTGTGACAACCTGTAGAACTTCAGGACTAGCTTTCGTTAAAGCGGATACGTGATACGAAATGAAGCAGGGAACCTCTTTATAATGAATGAAAGCTTTGGAAGCAGCACTAGAGCATTCACACAAGTGACTTTAGCTAGCCCCGGAACGGATGATTACACGGTCGTGGCCAAGAGGTCACAAAAGAGAAATAACATCATCAAAAAAGGTAACACTTTACCTCTGGCAGATGATCATGTCTCATTGTCAAAGACCTCATGATTAATTATGACAAATGTTAGAAAAACATCGATACACCGATACTCAACACATCAACAAAAGGTTTTTGATGTCTATGAATATTATCGAATAAATATATTACTGAAGAAATACCCACAAAAAAAGATGTTTAAAATATTGGTTTTAAATATGATGAAACATATCGAAGTAAAATGACATGGTTCTAATGTGATACATCACACGTCAAAATTAGTTTAATGTATATTCTTGCTTAAATTTGACTGTCACCAAAATTTCCTAATCAATGTTCTAGGTAGTCAAGGTTCAAAATGCAGTTTAAAGATATTATCACGTCAAAAATAAACAAAAAGGTAAAATAACTAGAGATAGGTTACGAAGAGCAAACGGTTTCCTGCCGTCAGAGGATTGGCACCAATGGCAGTTGTGAATGGTTGTAGATTATGAACAAAACCACAAAAAATAGGTACTGTAAATCTTATTTATATCATGAGATTTCTGTTTTGGAAACATAGGTGTTTCCGAACAAAAATATCAGTCTGAAGAAAACGTCGAAAGGAAAACCGTTTTTCGTCCAGTTTCCCTGATCCATTGAGCAAATGCTGAGATGGCCCCTTGTTTTGCTTCTGGACATAAATGTAACTTCATTTTCTGTGCACGTCTTCTAGAATTCAGTGGGAATACAATTATTCAAATTATCGTTTCCACGTTGTCGCGGCAGGAAGTAATAAGAGCCAAATTTATTGCTTATTTATCCTTGAAAATAGATTTTATTACATGGGAGTTTTTTTTTCTCCCTTTCAAAATTCAAAATTTATTGCTTATTTATCCTTGAAAATCGATTTTATTACATGGGAGTTTTTTTGTTTTTTTTTCTCCCTTTCAAAATTCAAAATTTATTGCTTATTTATCCTTGAAAATGGATTTTATTACATGGGAGTTTTTTGTTGTTTTTTTTCTCTCTTTCAAAATTCAAAACTTAAGTAGTATATGATTTAGTGTAGGGATCACAGAATTTTGAAAATGTGCACACAATTCACTTTTCCCCATAGCCCGTCATACGCAGTTTTTAACTGTTTTTTGACGTAAATAAATAAATAAATAAATAAATAAATAAAAGCACCGATGTTATAAAAGAGATGTTTCTGCTTCAAATTATAGATGTTTTAAAACCTTCGATGTTCTTTGCCATTCCTACTCACTATTGAAAGGAGTTTTAGCACAAAAATCATGTTACAGAGAACACGAAGATATTGATCATATAACAAAAATTATACTTTTAACTAAAAAATAATATTATAAACTTCAACTAAAAATTATATAATTATAAGATAATATGCAAATATATACATTATATTTCGGGTTTTGGTTGACTAAACCTATAGAAAACTGATAATTCCTCAGAGAAGCAAACCGGGAGCGGTAGCTCAGTGCATCAACTGATGTCACTGCAGCGCCTCTGACCGGGAGGTTCTAGGTTCGAGTCCTGACGGCGGCAGGATTTTCGACACTAGCTTTTCAGCTAGGTCGAATTCAGTCGCTGCCTGGAGGAGAATTCTAGCGGTCGGCTGCTCTGATCGGTAGTTTTCCGTGGTTTTTCCCATCAACACTAGGCGAATGCCCGGAGCCCTAACAAACGGGCCACGGACGCGCGCGATCTTTCCTTCCTCTCTTGTCCATCCTCTCCCCTTACACACACACTAACATGCACTACACTACCACATATTCCGGGAGACTGGTAAGGGCTTAGAGCTTGTCCCGGCTGGGGCGGTGCCCGCTTGTGGGAGAGAGTCCTGCTTGGGGGAAACCCCACTAGCCGCCGGTAGGTCGGCGCCGGATCTCACCATCCAGCGGGGGAAATATCACCGCCATCTCCGAGAAAATAAAAATGCACCACACTAACGGGACTAATGACCAAAGCAGTTGGCGTGTCCGGAAACACGAAGAAATCAATCAATTAATTAGAGAAGCCACAACACGCTACCTTGTCCCTGTTCCCGATAGGGTTGCCCAACTCATCTACTTTGAAGTCGTCCTCCGTTCTTCCAGGAATACACACAGGTATGCGTTCATAGGTCGCCTTTGCACACACGGCGCCACTATGCTAACGGACCGCACCGGCCGGAGGGGCACCAAGCTTCCACAGGCATCGCCTGACGCGAGCGCGAGAAGGAAGAAATTCGGCGTGAGGTGCTTGCGGAGATATACGAAGTTATCGCGCGCCAATTCGGCAGCGCGGGGACTACGGAAGGCGAAAGCAGGGCCACGAACCGGCGCGAAGCGCCCAATGGGAAGTGAGCGGCCAAGCAATCTTCTTGAGCGCTTCTTAACGGACACCGGAGGGCACTCAGTAGTGAAGTGCGATCTGAAGTGAAGTAGTGACTGTGAATCTAGTGCGAACTCTGCAACAAGGCAGCTATTTTTCAACAGGTGGAAAACAGGTTCAGTGGATACTTATGAAACATCCAATAAATTGTTACTGTTGATGGTCTAGTGCCGCTATGAAAACACGAGATCTGTCTAGTGTGAAAAGCTCAAGTATACTTCAGCTTGCAAGGTTTACACCATGCAGATAACTCCTCCAGGCAGGTACCTGTTTCTGCGGCGACAAGGTCGAAGCTCTAGTCTCTTCTACGAAAGGTGGCACAGGAGGGGGGCAGAAAGGGAGGGGAAGGGGAGGGAGAGGATGGATGGCGCGCGGTGTTCGTGATATGGCCATTTTTTAAAGAGCTGCCCAGGCATTCACCTGGTATGGGTGGGAAGGAATCTACGGAATAGTATCTGAGAAGCGGGTGCCAAGAATTCTTCTACAGAGAAACTGAATTCGATCCAGCTAGTGACAAAATTATTTAAAATTTAAAATCCTAGGACCTCCTGTTCAGAAACCCTGTAGTGTGGTCCAAGGTCACCTGAAAGCCTGGTTATTACATTCGTTGTCATTGTGCTCGCAAGATCAATATTGAACTCTCTAGGAACATCTGTTTGCAACGTCTATCAGCAAATTGTTAGGTTGCTACATGAGGGGATATTTTAATAAAAGTACCAGAACCATTAGAGCTTCAGGATTCATACCACCCAACGTTTGGTTTAGAAGGCCTCTTCATCTGAAGTAACCACGGACCTATAGCAGCAAAGCAGTGTTTTAGAAGAAGAATGGATTGCCCTGAGTCATGATCACCGTCTGGCCTGGAGCATACACTACTTTTTAACCTGGCGTTTGTCCTTGTTAACTATAAGGAAACTATTTTCCTGAGGAGTCACAGTATTTAAGTTATCTGTCTTTAAAGTCAAACTCATTATTAAGAAACTCGTATTAAGTGTGTCTTCGTCAAATTCATATCTCAATAATTATTCAAAGTGCTCATCTCGTATTAACCTTTCAGTAGTCGTGTGGATTACTGTATAATCCAGTATTGTGCTGCTGTTTACAGCAAAAGTGACAAACTTTGGCACGGACATTCAGTACCTTTCGTAGAAGGCATTAGCTATCGAATTATAGCGAAATGTGACTACGCTTGATAACTGCTGCACTAGTGACAAGCGCCGAAAACATCGTGGATTACAATAGTAATCCATACGACCACTCGCGTTTCAGTTTCTGACCTCATTGCTGACATCATGAATATCGCGGCAATCGATACTCTGAATGTTGAGCACAGTACTACAGTGGAGAAAGTTGGACCAGAAGGAGATTTGTAAGGATCTTGCTTTGTTCTTTATGGAACCAGGAAAGAAAAGGAAGATCAAGAGAAAATCTGTATGGACAGCAATAATAATACGCAGAAGACTTCTTCAGGGAGTCCGAGAAGAGGCAGAGGGTTCAACGGAGTCATCAAAGGGCAACAAGGGATGTTGTTATCTCTGTGGATGTTAACGAAACAAGATGACTCCAAAGTACTGCGCAACTTGTGTCCAGTGAGTGTGCCACATTCAGAAGATCTGTGAGATGTTCTTCTGATTTTGACATTGAAACACATTGAAAATAGAGGCTCCAAATGTTTAAACAATTTTACCAAACTGCTTTATTTAATAATCGTAATGCAAAATATAACAATTGCGCAACAAATATAGAGCACAAGAATTTTCAAAAACAAATATCTCCTCGTATATATTTGACTATACTTGTTTAAAGGCATAATACATGCATTTTTATGTAACATTTCATATAATTGGTATTATGTCAACGTTTTAGAAAATTATTTAGTATTTTGTACATGATCAGTGTTTTAGGTATCAATACCCGTCCATATTTGAATCAAAAGACGATTTGTTTAAAAAATACTGTTCATAAGAATTTTTTTAATGGATACAATTGTAATCTGACAATCGTAACCAACTCCGAGCGAGATCACTGAAGGTTTAAGTTTAACGCGAATTAAGGTTAGCTTAGGGTGAGTTTCTATTTTGTTAACAATACAGAAAAATCAAATCTATTCGTTCCTTTACCGTTAAAAATAAGTTTTCTATAATTTGGCAACGAAAATATCTAGTTTTTGAAATGTTTATCTAACGCTTTTTTAAATTTGTTGTTATTATTATTATTATTATTATTATTATTATTATTATTATTATTAATCTTTCAACTATTAATAGTTAAATTATTGGGAAATGATTCTGAAACTCAAGAAAGCATGCACAGATGATTTTCTCCCCCATACGTCACATACAGTTTTTAACCGTTTTTGACTAAATAAATAAATAAGGTTGACTTCAGATCATAAAAAATGTGAGGTTTTTGTTTCCAATGGGTTGATGCAATGTTCTGTGGTGGCTGTCTCGTCTTGTGGAACCTTCACTCTCGGCAGGTACTCCACTCTTAATCACCCGGGACAGAGCATGACGTGGCTCATTCGGCGTGGGAGCTTTCGACGAATAAAAATAATGAAATGCGGAAACAACCTTGCAAAGCAGCTTTGCCGCTATGGAAAGCAGAGGTTGGTACCGGACTACGGCGAAAAGCAAACCGCTCTTATATTTCTTTCATGCAATATAATGGCAGATGCTCTCGGGTGGAAAATTATATTTTCACTCGAATTAAAGGGAAAAGTCTTGGTGAACTGTGATAAAGTAAAACATTCTAGAAAATCAGAGAGAGGAATAATTGTTCCAAATATTGGAGAGATTGAGGCGACAGGAGGAAATCATTAACAAAAAATACCTGACAAAAACGTTGATCAGTCGATCAATATAATCTCCAACCTAGATTGTCAAATATCGATTTCATTACAAATTTTCTTTATTTACTGGCGTACAAGACACATTAGTTGACAATGGCTTATGCTGCCATCGCTTACTAACGTTGCTTAGGTGAAGTTACTTAGGTTAATAGATCAGTGAAATAAACGTTTCCCTCACGGATGATTATTGAGAAAGAGAATACAATCTCTATACGTGGTTATCATTATTGAGTAACATATTCAAAATAAACGCATATTTTGGGTAATTGAGTTGCAATGCAATCGAGTTGAAAAATTGCGTATGTTGAATAATTAGCTCATAGAATTGTTTTCTGCTCACAAAATATTCAGACTAAACCTTGGTGCTCTCGACAACCCACCATAAAATGTCTCATTCAAAGCAGTGATTGACATTGAACAAACTCGAGACTGCACCACCTAAGAGTAGGAAAGCTCGTTGGCAAAACTTAAGGAACGCTTTTCCGAAGTTTTGCGTTCACTTTCGTTATTACATTAACACAAACAACCCATTATGACTTCTATTTAAACGTAAATAAATAGGGGAAAATTCTGTAATGCTAAATAGAGTGAAATTGCAGTAAAATTCTAGGGGCAGAGAAACCTTTTCTAAATTGTATAACTCATGAATGGGTTGAGAACGATTTGGAAAGCAAATGCTATGTTGCATAAAGGTTAGTGCCAATATGATTTTTGCATCTTATTCAGCTGCTCATCTACACCGCGACTGTTAAAGAATGCCGAACTTCAACCTGGCTGCTAAAGTGGGCTGACCATTTGAGCTGTCCTCGCCCAGCGTTTCCCTGTAAGCAATCGGTGTGGCTCGTTGCTTGTCGAGTCAGGGGGAGGGGAAGGGTCACGCTCAGGCGCATCGGTTCTAGTCTAGTGAAACGCGTGGTACGCCGGAAGTGTTGCCTGAATTCTTGTATTTGAGCAGACCTAATGAATAGTCATGGACGAGGGAAAACGTGGCACGCTCGGGCGCATCGGTTCTAGTCTAGTGAAAGGCGTGGTACGCCGGCAGTCTTGCCTGAATTCTTGTATTTGAGCAGACCTAATGAATAGTCATGGACGATGGAAAATGCTCGGTGGCACGCTCGGGCGCATCGGTTCTAGTCTAGTGAAAGGCGTGGTACGCCGGCAGTCTTGCCTGAATTCTTGTATTTGAGCAGACCTAATGAATAGTCATGGACGATGGAAAATGCTCGGTGGCACGCTCGGGCGCATCGGTTCTAGTCTAGTGAAAGGCGTGGTACGCCGGCAGTCTTGCCTGAATTCTTGTATTTGAGCAGACCTAATGAATAGTCATGGACGATGGAAAATGCTCGGTGGCACGCTCGGGCGCATCGGTTCTAGTCTAGTGAAAGGCGTGGTACGCCGGCAGTCTTGCCTGAATTCTTGTATTTGAGCAGACCTAATGAATAGTCATGGACGATGGAAAATGCTCGGTGGCACGCTCGGGCGCATCGGTTCTAGTCTAGTGAAAGGCGTGGTACGCCGGCAGTCTTGCCTGAATTCTTGTATTTGAGCAGACCTAATGAATAGTCATGGACGAGGGAAAATGGTCGGTGGCACGCTCAGGCGCATCGGTTCTAGTCTAGTGAAAGGCGTGGTACGCCGGCAGTCTTGCCTAAATTCTTGTATTTGAGCAGACCTAATGAATAGTCATGGAAGATGGAAAATGGTTGGTGGTTTGTGTGCTCTAACGGGCCGCTATGCTGCGATTTCGCTATAACGAGTTTCCGGGCCGCTCTGCAACTTAATTAAATGCGATAAGAAATTTGAGGGTTGTAAATGAACCTTTTTACGTGGTAGAGGGTTGTTTATTTAAGCGCAGGTGAGTGGTTATCTGTCACCGCCCACTGTAACATCTGTACATGCAGCCGCTGCAATCAGTGCTGCCCTTTTAATGCATTATCCCTCCCTGTGAATAATGTCCATATCTTAATGGAAATTCTCAGTTCTACAACACTCATCAACCCCCCGATATTTACACTGCTGCTTGTTATTAGGTCCGAAAATCAGTGTAGGGTAAGATCACACGAGTTTATATCGGTACTGACCATGGAATGGGATCCTTTGAAATTTGCATGGTTATAAAGTATGACTAGCAAAACCCACGAATCCTAGAACGCAGAATGATTACTTGACATACTCGAGCTAATTCATTCTATAAGAAGATTAATATTCGAACCTATTGTCAGGGATCACTCATAAATAGAGGAGTTGAATCCACTGACAATGTGAAAGGGACCCCGCAGGTTGAAAGACAAAGGGAGAATAAGTACATACATTTACCGCAAGCCCGCAACATGTCACACAACGCAGTCACATGACAGTGGAGCATTGTTGTTGGGTAACGACAGTAGTCACTCCGACAGCAGAGGCCACTTCAAGAACAAATCTTGAAAAATAAGAATATGAGAACTGAAAAACATGACGTTAATAAAAACAACCCATACACAAAACTAAATTGAAAACTTAAACCATTTTACAAAATAATATTAATTATATAAGATTAAGATATATTTATATGCAATATTTCAATTCGAATAACTCAGTGACACTAATTTACAAAATAAATTAATACCAATATAATGTTAATAATATAATAATAATAATAATAATAATAATAATAATAATAATAATAATAATAATCCATATAATTAATACAGTAAAATGGTGATCTGAGATATAGATAACCACTAGATGTATTCGTACGATCAGGGTGTTTATCGGTGTAAAAAAATTTTCTATTTCCGCAATTGTAATCAGTTTTGCATTTTCGTAATTCTTAAAAAGTTATTTACAAAAAAATAATTAAAAAAATAGCACAACGTCCTGCGCAAAATATGAGTTGGGGAACCTGCGGCATATCATTATTATAACGCCATGTCTCCGAGCGCATGGCCAAATATAAACAAATTGAACAATGAAAGTTGTGAATGTAAAAAAGTTTACTGAGTTACAGACTGACAACCAAGTGTAATAAGGTATTCACAAAAAAATAACTGTTACAAGAACTCAACGTTCTTCGCAAAATTTAAGTTGGCGAACCTGTAACTGCTGAAAGCTAATTTTGAAAGCGCCAATTCATTTGGTGTTCGCGTGCGGTTCGGTGCGGTTGAACAGCGAATTTAGTTACAGAGAAGTGGCAGCGAATTTGGCTAACAGCGAAGGTTAGTATATTGTATCCGATTACATCGCACGCAGAGATAAGTTCTGTGCAATTTTTATATTAGTGTCTTATATTTGATATTTTGAATTGGTAGGTACAAGATTTTTTTACGAGCACATGGCTTAATTCTGCATCCATCTTGGTGCAGCAGAATAGCATAGTTCCATGTGCGTGCAGTGCGGTTTACCAGTGGTTAAAGGTTAGTAATATCCAATTACATTGCAAGTCAATTGCATTCTGCCAACATACTCCAAGATGTGCAGTAGATTACATTGTTTGTATGGCTCACTTTTATCTTTTTTTACACTAAAGAGTGCCACAGTCGTTTGTATCTTGGCCCATAAGAATTTCGAAATTCCTGTTATTTGCATGTATTAAGATTTTAAGTATTAAATTTTAGTTCCAGTAACATTAAATCCTCAATACTCATGAATGTCTTTTTATTTATTTTTTAAGACTAAAAGTTATTTTTGTAATGTTAGATAATCTCTTAAAAATTTTTTCTTAAGATTCTATTTCTTTTAAAAGTTTCTTTTTCTCTTCAAATTCTTTCTAATATATTTGTATTTGTTATTCTTCAGACCTAAATTAACTGTTTTCACTCTATTTTGCGGTTATTTATAATATAAGCATGCATTTTTGCAACAATTTTATTTTCCATATTTTGTTTTGATAGGTTCAACCTTCATTCTGCCTACATCTTGGTGCATTTAAATAGCGCAGAGGGACTTGAAATAAAGGTTAGTTTAGAGATATATGTTCTGATTATTAAATATATTCAAGAAAAAATTCTGCAAATTAAACAGCACTATGTATTATGATTTTAAGAATTACATTTTAGTTCTATTAACATTAAATCCTCAATGTTCATAGATTTTTTTTATTTAGGACAAATATGCCACGTAAAAGACCTCTTACACTGGAAAGAGAAGACAGAAGAAAACGGGAAAGGCGGGCTCTGTCAAATGAACATGCAAGTTCAAGAAGATGAAACGCATGGCATCCGTCGCAATAGAAGTGCAAGCAGAGACCTTCCACTCAGTTATGATGCTGCCAGAATATATAAATCTGACAGTGAAGTTCCATTGTTCAGTGTTAGTGGAATGTACTATAGATGTTGTCATTGTTCTGCAAAACTTTTCCGAGGTGAGCAGAATACTTCTATATGTTGCCATAAGGGGAAAATAAAATTACCACCAATTGCCGTGCCTCAGTTTCTTAGAGAGCTAATCGAAGCAAATGATTCGACAACAAGAAATTATCTTGAAAACATACGGCAGTATAATAATGCTCTGGCTTTTGCATCTGTTCAGTTAAATGCTGTTCATTTACGAGGGTCAGGGCCTTATTGTCTAAAAATTCATGGACAGATATATCATGCTGTTGGGCCTTTGATTCCAGAAAATAACATTCAGCCATCATATGCAGGTTTATTCATTTTATATGCAAGTGAAGCCGTAAATAAACGTATAGATAGGCATGAAAATCGTTTTTGTGATAGATATATTATGCAGAATTTACAGGAAATTATTCTCCATATAAATCCTTATGCTCAGCTTTTTCAACACATGAAGGACATTACGGATCATGTTCAAAATATGGAGCTAAAATTCTCCTTGGAAAATTCATTTGATAAGCGTCGGTACAATATTCCAGTATCGGAGGAAATAGCTGCAGCCTTTATGTTTGATGAGGGGGAGGAACCAGGAAAATTTGACTTCGTAGTAAGATCAAAAAGCTCAGAGAGAATTTCCATTATATCGAACATGAATCCTCATGTTGACCCTATGAGCTATCCACTCCTGTTTCCCTGTGGTGATTCAGGATGGCAGCCAGGCATTCAGCATGTTGATATATATAGAACTGCAGTTAGGAATTCTACAACACAACTGCGCTACTATTGCTATCGTTTGGCAGTTGGTGACAATTTCAGTTTACTACATTGGAGGGTGGTATGACTGCGCATTCTCTTTTTAAATTACCAGTTCCTATTCATGAATCATCTGTGGCCAAAATCAGAGAAGATTCTGTGGAAGCAAAGGTTTTACAAAAAGCATCACTAATTATTTGGGATGAAATATCAGTGGTTTCCAAAAATGCTCTAATTGTCTGTAATAAATTATTACAGAATATCATGAAATGTGATTTGTTGTTTGGTGGGAAAGTTATTCTGTTTGGAGGAGATTTTAGACGGACCCTTCCAGTTATTAGACGTGGTACCCGTTTATCCATTGTTGAAAACTGTAAAAAATAGTTTATTTTGGAAGTTCATTAAAAAAAGAAAACTTACAGAAAATATTAGAGCAGCTGCTGATCAAGAATTTAGTGAGTGGTTATTAAAATTAGGAAATGGAACATTGTCATCTCACCACTTACAAGATGAATTGGTGGAAATACCTTCATTCAACTATGCAATTACGATGACTTAATAAGCAATGTATTTCTTACCCACAAAATTAATGAAACAAATATTGACGCTCTAACAAATGTTGCAATACTGTGCACAAAAAATGACTATTGTTCAGAAATTAATAAATACATTGTTGAAAATTTGGTGGAAGGTCCTTCTAAAACATATTATAGTATTGACTGTGTTGAAAGTGAAGATCACTCCTCTGCCCAGTTATATCCTCTAGAATTCTTGAATAGTTTAACTCCATCATGTCTCCCACCTCATATTCTTACACTGAAAATTAACACAATTGTGATGTTAATAAGAAATTTAAATGTTAGAGAAGGTTTGGTAAATGGAACGCGCATGATTGTGAAGGCATTGCAGGACCTCTGTATTTCTGCAGTAGTTATTGATTCAGGGAAGACTCTTTTAATACCCAGAATTCAGTTATGTCCTTCTAATTTAAGCCTTCCATTTATGTTATGTAGAAAATAATTCCCGCTAAGAATTGTCTTCACTATGACTATTAACAAGTCACAAGAACAGACACTTGAGCGAGTTGGTATTTATTTACCTACGCCTGTTTTCTCACTTGGCCAGCTATATGTAGCATTTTCACGAGCAAGGTCGTTTAGAAATGTGTTCATTTCTGTTCTTGAAGGACCAATTCAAAGAAAATGGCAAGTTATTCACTCAAAATATTACATTGAGGGAAGTGACCTGAAATTTTATTTGTTTGTTAAATTTAATGATGTTAATTTTATAGTGTGTACATTTTATAGTGTATAAATTTTATTTTTATTTATGTATTAAATTTTATTTATTTTCTTCTCAAATTAGTATTTATTTACCTATGCCTGTTCCACATTTATTTAGCATTTTCACAAGCAAGGTTATTAATAAATGTGTTCATATCCATTCTTGAAGGGAAGGACCAATTCAATGAAAGTGGTAAGTTATATTCACTCGCGAGCAAGAAAGGCTTTATTTATTTATTGTGGCAATTTTTTTCTTTGTTGGTTTTTATAGTTTATTTTTAGTGATATATTTTTGAACATGGATTGTAATTTTCAATAATAAAGGTTATTGATATTTTGTTCTGTTATTGATCGTGTTGGTCAACATTATCATGAATGTTATTGATATTTTGAATTTATTTATTCTTAAATTATTGTATTTAAGAAGAATTAATTATATCAAGTCCCATTATTCATACATTTTGATTTGTTAGTGTCCTACAGAGAATCTGAGTTAAAGAAAATTAGTACATTCTGCTGTGATAAAACTCTTAAATTACAATGTTGAATTAGATGCAGTGGCTAAAAATTTTATACATAAAAAAATGAACTTCCAGTATAAATAAAAGAAAATTGTAATTAAGGGAATTTTAAAAATATTGAACTCCGTGCGAATTATTCGCACGGGCACTACTAGTAATAATAATAATAATAATAATAATAATAATAATAATAATAATAATAATAATAATAATGAGAAACCTAATATTACACACCACAGCGCTACCCTACACATCGATAAACAGGACGGTATACCGATGCATTTCACTTCAATGTCCTGCATTTCAACATTCATCGACGCCATCCACATTTCACCGAACTGCAAAACACAAGTTGTTTAACTTTCTATGATATTCTAAAAATTCCAAAGTTCAAGCGCTTTAATTTAATTACGCAGCAAAATTATCATTAGGGGGTGGATTTTAATGACCGAAAACATCGCCAAAAAAGATCATTAAAATGCTCTTAAAATGTTTTTAAAATGTCCTAATAGTAAAGAAAAACTACCTAAAAAATGTGTTTAAACTAGTTCGAATGAACAACTTACGCTGTTGGATTGGTTACCGTTGTGATCGAGGCTTCTTCTAATCGTTCAAGTGAACTCAGCTTTCTAACTTGTGGTTTGGACCTTTCTTTACCGGAATATCTCTGTCATTAGAAATCGGTTCAACCGACAGGTATCACAGGAACTTTAGATTACATACTTGCAATGGCTGACATTACAACTTCTGAGCGAAGAAATCTAATAGGCTACCAGGTATAAGAGCTCAGAAATTCTGTGGAGAACACTTGTTGCATCTCGTAAACAATATTAGAAACAAGTAGCATTAAAATGATATTAAAATCAATGAAATCAGCAAAAAATGCATTAAAGTTTATGGAAAAGGTAAAAAATGACTTAGTCGAAATCGACGAAACATTAAAAAAAACATTTCCTACAAAAATCGGTAATTTCCTTTTGTCATAACATAAAATGAACGTCATAACATTACTAAACGTAATTTCCCTGAAGTGAAAAGAAAAAAAATGACATTTCATGAAAATCCGCCCCCTAGTTATCATCAATATAGCCCCGACGCTGTCCACACAGCTTTCGGGCGAAGCGACGTCGCGTTGCACACGTGGCGAGTGCGCGCGCGGGGGGCGGGGCCCGAGGAAATCTTTCAGGCGTGCCCCAAGGGCGCGGGCGGGGCCACCTGTGCGTCCCGCGAGAGCGCGGCGCCTCATCACTTAGCCCAGCGGCACGCGGAGCGGGGAAGGAGGCGCGCTGCGGAGCTGGGTGAGGTAGTGGGGCGTAGGGATGGGCCGTGGGAAGCACGGAAAGGAGGGGCGTGGCGGGAGAAGCGGGGTGATACGAGAGAGGCGGGGCGATGCGGGAGAAGCGGAACAAGATGGGACTGAGGACGGGACGAGGCGGGAGAAGCGGGACGAGGCGGGAGAAACGGGACGAAGCGGGAGAAGAATGGCGAGCCGGAAGAAGAGTGGCAAGGCGGGAGAAACGGGGCGAAGCGGGAGAAGCGAAGCGAGGAGGGAGAACAGCGGCGAGGCGGGACGTGGAGAGAGAAGCGGGACGAGACGGGAGAAGCGGGACGAGGCGGGAGAAGCGGGACGAGGCGGGAGAAGTATGGTGAGCCGGAAGGATCGTGGCAAGGCGGGAGAAACGGGGCGAGGCGAGAGTAGCGGAGCGAGGAGGGAGAACAGGGACGAGGCTGGAGAAGCGGGGTGAGGAGGGAGAAGTGGGGTGAGGAGGGAGAAGCGGGGTGAGGCGGAATTAGCGAGGCGAGGCGGGAGAAGCGTGGCGAGGTGGGAGAAGCGTGGCGAGGCGAGAGAAGAGGGGTGAGGCGGGAGAAGTGCGGCGAGGCGGGAGATTAGGGGCAAGGCGGGTGAAGCCGGGCAAGATGGGAGAAGCGGGGCGAGAAGAGAGAAGTAGTGCGACGCGGGAGAAGCGGTGCGAAGCGGGACAAGGCGGGATAAACGAGGTGAGCGAGGAAAAGCGTGGCGAGGTGGGAAAAGCTTAGTGCGCCGGAAGAAGCTGGTCGAGGTGGATGAAGCGGGGTGGGCGTGAGAAGCGGGGCGAAACGAGAGAAGCGGGGTCATGCGGGAGAAGGTGGGCGAGGCGGGAAAGGCATGGCCAGGCGGGACAAGCGGGACAAGAGGAACGGGATGGGACAGGGTACATGGCCCAAAACAGGGAGAGTGGAAAAAATCTGCGAGTGTCGGAGACGGAGTGAGGCGGAGAGGGTGGAGCCGAGCGGGAGGACGCGGAGCCGGGCGTGGTGGAGTGGGGAAGCAGATGCTGAAAGAGCAGGGAATGGAGCCGAATGATGAGGATCGGTGTGAGGCGGAGGGGAGCGGGGCGAAGCGATGCAAAGCGGAGCGGAGTGAGGCTGAGCGATACGTAGTGCAGCGGGGGGAAAAGGGGGAGAGGGACGAAGTGGAGCATGGCGAAGCGGGGCGGGGCGAAGCGGAGCAGGGTGAAGGGAAGCGGAGCGGGGCGAAGCGGACTGGGGTGAAGCGGAGCGGGGCGAAGCGGGGAAGAGTGAAGCGAAGCTGAGCGGGGCTAAACGGAGCGGAGCGATGCGGAGTGAAGCGGAGCGGGGAGAAGCGGAACAGGGTGAAGTGAAGCGGAGCTGGACGAAGCGGATTGGAGTGACGCGGAGCGGAGCGTGGTGAAGGTGGGCGGGGTGAAGCACAGGGGGTGAAGTGAAGCGGGGCGAAGCGGAGCGGGGTGAAGCGGACTGAGGTGAAGCGGAGCGGGGTGAAGCGGACTGGGGTGAAGCGGAGCAGGGCGAAACGGAGTAGGGTGAAGCAAAGCGGAGCAGGGTGAAGCGAAGCGGAGTGGGGTGAAGCGAAGCGGAGCAGGGTGAAGCGAAGCGGAGCGGGGTGAAGCGAAGCGGAGCGGGGTGAAGCGAAGCGGAGTGGAGTGAAGCGAAGCGGAGTGGAGTGAAGCGAAGCGAAGATGGGAGAAGCGAAGCGGAGTGACGCGGAACGGAGCGTGGCGATGTTGGGCGGGGTGAAGCACAGGGGGTGAAGTGAAGCGTAGCGGGGCAAAGCGGGGCGGGGCGAAGCGGAGCGAGGCTGCACTGATTGGATTAGGGGGAGAGGGGTGGAAAGAAACGAAACGGAGCAGCGCGGAGCGGGGTAGGGCGTTGCGGAGTAGTGGGAGGAGGGCGTGGCGTGGCTGGAGTAGAGTGGCGCGGGGCGGAGAAGCGCGCCTAGGGCGGCGCGGGATGGGGACGGGGTCCGCCGCAGTGATTAGTCGCTCGCGGCAATTCATAACGCGCGCCCGATATCCGCGACGCGCGTTAGCGGTGCATTACCCAAATTGCCGCAGCCAGCCTACCGCGGCGGCTGCGGCGCCTTGACTCCCGCGAACGGGGCCCGCCCACCCACGCCTTTCGGGGCGACGGCGCCCGTACACTTGACGCGTCGCCCGCCCGCCCTACTGTCCGCCCCGCCCGCCCTACCGCCCGCCCCACCGCCCGCCCCACCGCCCGCCCCGCCCGCCCCGCCCCGCCCCGCCCCGCCCCGCCCCGCCCCGCCCCGCCCCGCTCGCCAACGTGCCCGCCCACGCACCGGTCGCAGATGTGCCCGCGCTCATCGGCAGAGCTGATGCGTACAATCTCCCTCCCCCCCACCCCCGCCGGCCTCCCTTCACACGCGGCGACGCGGCTCATCTTTCTCTGTCGCTTCCGTTCGCTATTAAGGTTTCCGAGCATTGAGAACACAATGCCACTTCATCTTCTACACACGCGAAGAAATTCTAATGAGCCTTGTACTCCGATGAAGGAGCTCTTGCCACGTAACATCGCTAGCTTCTCACTATGTTGATTCATCCACTCTCATATGTGAAACGATTATAGAATAACTTACTTTTAAAAGAAATGTTTATCAGTCGACGGTAGCGAAAACATGACTTTTCCGATTATCGTATTCTAATGGAAAAAATGAGAAAATTGCAAACTGATTTATTCAAGAATATCAAAAATATATATTTTGATGCACGATATTCAATCCGTCGCAAAGGGAAAAAAATTGGGGGAAGAATGAAAACAGCACCAGAATGTATCAATACGTTTAAATGACACGGTACGTTTTTTTTTTATTTCATACAGATTTAAGTCGGTCCGAAGTACAAAGGAATTTTTATGCAACCTTTATGAAAGAAAAATCGTTCTACTTAACATTCAAAACCAGCATTCACGAACCATTTCGACGTGATTCGTGTATCTAGCCAACAACATCTCAATCTCGAGATTGGTACTTATAGCGAAATACTCAAATACATTCTTCAGTACGTGGAAGATACAGGTATTGACATGTATAAACCCAAAGTGACTGGTTTTGATCGTACCTCTATAAATACAAGATTAGTAACATCCACAATTTTGATGTTAAAATTCAGTATTTATTGCAGAGGTTCACTTACTAACTTCATTACAACGAGCAACTATTTAAGCCAGTATTATTTTCACATTAGAACGGAGAATCAATGGAGCCAGCGTCATTTTCTCGGAAAATCCACTTATAAATGCCTGATTGTAAAAAATTAATCGCTATAAAATTCTAAACAAATGTACGGTTGTTAGCGAATTTAAATTTGTCAGGCACATGAACTCGCAGATGATGACTTGCTCTCAAGCAATGACAGTATCAATTATATTAGTCCTTATAACTCAGCTTGTTTTGTTGCTTTTGTCATAATATGCACCGCTGTTACCATACTCATGCATCATGACTAATACTGTCAAATGAAAAATGTTTGATATCAAAGCTGAGCGATAAAGAGAAAAGCTCAATTTTGATATCACTCGTGACCAGGTCGTCCCCTGAGAATTCGTGTACCTAACAAGATACTTTATCTAACTATCAGGGGTGCTCTACAAACTATGTCATAAATGTAATTTCATTACATGAGATTCCCTAATTCATGGTAATTGGTGAGAAGTTCTTCCATATCCCTAAATGCCGTAAAATTTGTAACATTTATGTTACGTCAACCTGTATAATTGTGGAGGCTCAGTCGCTTAAAGTGCGATAGATGTTGCTTCAGTTTCTGGCTCCACGTTCAATAAAATAAAACTTTTCTTGTTAACAAACGAAGTTTTGTAATAGTATCTTAAGAGATTTCAATAACATTGAAAATTTCATTATTATTATTATTATTATTATTATTATTATTATTATTATTATTATTATTATTATTATTATTAATTATATTGTGCTGATATTTCAAGTTCGCTTTTGTGAGTTATCCCAAGAAAGTTTTGAGAATCTGAAATTTTTGATATAACCAGCAGTTCCATAAATTTCCGACAAGGAGAGTATTTTATTTGCTGTTTATGAGCAGTGTGCGTGGTCCTCATAAAAAAATGTGTGTGAAATTTTTCTGCAGCATTTTGCTACTGGAGGTCCTGGGTGCACTTACTTTTCGTTACGAGTCCCGCGAAATGCCAATTTGCCGTTCACATACTGCGAAGAAACACATTCCAATTAACAAACAGTAATTGAACTAGTAGTTATCATGCACGCGTGCTAAAAGTTGTTTTGCAAAAGAATCAAATGAACCATTTAAAAATGGAATTCAAATGTGTCAACCTTTATCATTATTCTTTTATAAATTTGAAATAATCCAATTTATATTGTTATTGTACAACCCAAACAAAGACCGAACAAAATAAGAGCGAATTTAGTAATCGCCTCCCTCGTACCTGTTTGAAGTTTAGGAATAATATTACTAGCTCCTATCTCTAACTGAAAGCAGTTAAGCATCCCGGCCGCCAATATAGGGGCAAGTGGACTGGAAGTGAATGAGCGGTCGAGCATAATCGCGAGAATGCAATGGGCGAGCACGCGAGGGGGAGGGCCATTGCAGGGTGAAATGCGTAGGCGAGGGAACGCGTGACTGGACGGGTGGGCGAGACAGGGAGACAGCGAGTGGAGGGCGGGCGGAGTGGGCAGGCGAGTGGGCGTGCGAGTGGGCGGGCGAGTGGGCGTGCGAGTGGGCGTGCGAGTGGGCGTGCGAGTGGGCGTGCGAGTGGCGGGCGAGTGAGCGGGCGAGTGGGCGGGTGAGTGGGCGGGCGAGTGGGCGGGCGAGGGCGGGCGAGTGGGCGTGCGAGTGGGCGGGCGAGTGGGCGGGCGAGCGGGCGGGCGAGTGGGCGGGTGAGTGGGCGGCCGAGTGGGCGGGCGATTGGACGCAAAAGTGGGTGGGCGAGCGAGTCAGTGAGTGGGCGAGTTTGTGGCGCATGCGAGAAGGCTGATGGTCAGAGGAATGCATTGTCGAAAAGCGCTTAGTATGAGTGCGAATGGATGAGACTTGCGGGCAGGCGGACGAATGGGCGGCGACGGGTTGACTGAGCGGTCTATTGGGCGGGCGAGCCGACGGGCAAGCGGAGCGTTCGAGCGGGGGAGAGGGCAGGCGAATGCACCACCGAAAAGCGCATGTCAGTTGAAGTGCGGTGCGGTGCAGGGCAAGGCAGTAGGGATGTGCGTCGCCGCGTGCGATCGGCTCGCGGTTGCCTTTGACGCGGGGCTTCGCTCTATTAGGCGGCCCCCGGCCACCCCCGGCCATCCCCCGACCGCCCTCTGGCCGCGCCAGGCCACCCCCAGCCGGCCCCGCCGCCCCCGGCCGCCCCCGGCCGCCCCCGGCCGCCCCCGGCCGCTCCCGGCTGCCCACGGCCGCTCCCGGCCGTCCCCGGCCGCCCTGGTCGCCCCCCGGCCGCCCTCGGCCGCCCCCGGCCGCCCCCGCCGCCCCCTGGCCGCCCCCTTTCGGCCGCCCTGGCCGCTCCCCGGCTGCCTCCGGCCGCCCCTTTGCCCCCGGCCGCCCCTGGCCGCCGCCCCGGCCGCCCCCGCCCCCGGCCCCGCCCCCTGGCCGCCCCCGGCCGCCCCGCCGCCCCGGCCGCCCCGGCCGCCCCCGGCCGCACCCCCGCCAGCCACCGACGCCCCTGGCCACCCCCCTGCCGCCCCCCCCGGCCGCACCCCGCCGCCACCAGCCGCCCCGACCGCACCCCGCCGCCCCTGGCCACCCCCATCCCCGCCGCCCCCAGCCACCGCCAGCCGCCCCCGCCGCCCCCAGCCGCCCCCGGCCGCGCCCGGCCTCCTCCGAGCACCCCTGGCCGCCCCCGCCGCCCCCAGTCTCCCACAGCCATCCTCAGCCGACCGCCAGCAAACGCGGGCGGCCGCGAACTCAAACACGCCCCGCCAGATGCACGTTGGCGCATTCTTCGCCTTTCCGCTCGCTGCCCCGCAAATCAGAGGTCGCTTGCACTGAGCGCCCTCGCTGAAGGGGGGCCGCGTACGCCTATGGAAGGTTACGTGGGTTCTATTACATGCCAACCCATTCGCCTGCAGCACAAATGTATTTGATCCGTTTTTGAAGTTGTTCCACATATGAATAAATTAATCCATTCATTTAACTAATATACATTTCAATTACTCGATGTAAAAGAACTAAATTTATTATCAAAGCGATTTCACTAAGGGAAGAAGGAAGTAGTTGTTAATGTCATACCCCTTACCCCATCATAGACCCATAAACAGCAAATACCAACTGTCTATTAGTAATTGTGTTACAGGCTGTGTGTCGTTTTATACCTTTCTTAATATCTTAAAATAAATCTTATAAGAAAAAAATGCACAAGAAAAACTAACCAAGAGCATTTTTTGGAATAAGAATACTAATATGTTATCTTCAGATACTCCAATTTCTTCGGATTATGGATAACAGATGATATAACGATTAACATCACTCCGCCTTTTCTAACGATGTCTATTCTACTCATGATATTTCAGTCAATGGCGTGTAAGAAATGGAACCATAACAACCAATCAAAGATCACTCACCCATGTAAAATTATCAAGTTGTCGATTATCTTCTTCCAAGAAAATTTTTTGTATGTTTTTTGTTTAAAGACAGAGCTTATAAAATATAGCTGTTTTATATACTATGGTTTGTTACTGTCAGCTGTTTAAAAGGAGAATATTAGAATCACGGGTTGATTTGTCATTTAATGATGAAGTAGATCAAATGGATACATCTAAATCAAGAAACGCACTTAACAATATTAAATTGTTGGGTAACCGTTTGATAACTTTCGTGAAGAAATAAAATAGAAATTAGCCGGATGTATTGCATATCAAGAGATAGCAAATATTTTAAGATTGGAGAATGAATATGAAAAAAGTGAGTGGACAAGAATTCAAAGAATCTTACTTCGCCTCACTCTCTGCCGTCAACGAGGTTTCTCACTCACTCAGTGATCCTCGTGGTGATTGGACGCATGTCCACCACTCTCGCATTTAATTCATAACCAGTAAGAACCCGTCAAAATTTGACGGTGAGATCTGAGATAAATGTAAAATACTGTACCCAGACTAATGTTCACAATATATTGCATTGTCTGGATCTTGAAGGTATAACAAACGGGCCACGGACCGCTCGCGATCTGTCCTTCCTCTTCCTTGTCCTATCCTCTCCCCTTACACACACACTTACACTAACATGCACTACACTACCACAATTTCGGGAGACCGGTCGGGAGCTTAGAGCTTGTCCCGGCTGGGACGGTGCCCCGCTGGTGGGAGAGTCCAGGTTAGGGGGAAGCCCCACTAGCCGACGGTAGGTCGGCGCCGGATCTCGCCATCCAGCGGAGGAAGATCACCGCCATCTCCCGAGAAAAAAACATGCACTACACTAACGGGACTAATGACCGAAGTAGTTGACGCGCCCGGAAACATGAAAAAATCAATCAATCAATCAAATTGAAGGTATAACGAAGATATTCTGTGATGAGTTCCCAAAATTTTGAACACGTATGGCCCATGACCAGGTGGCAATGCAATATCGGCACAAAAGATATAGCACTTTAAACTGAAGGATATTATTTCTAACGTTTTTTGTTGTGTCATCATCTCCTATTACCAACTGTTTGATTTCTTCTGGCATATTGCTCGAAGGCATACTTATTTTCCCAATTAAGCAACACAGAGTAAATCGTTTGCAGAATTTCTCTCACATGGAAAGTACGAAGCAGAACAAAACTGACATTTCATAGACAATAACCCAATAGAAAACGAAATGACCTCACTATCACGACACCTACGTTGACTTTCTCTTTCCCTGCGTCCAGTTAATGTACGTTTGCGTCTTTTGGGGCGCGTGGACAACGATTCGGAATTCGACATAACCTGTAAACAACTTCACTAAAGTACAACCGAGCAAAACCCACTGTGTTCTCTACAAAATACACCACAGAAGCAAATACATGCAAACTGTCAACACCACAATGCAATTATTACACTGAAACAAAACCTTGATGAATTGTAAACAAATCTCAACAATCAAAACAAAACATCAAGCATCGTGGACTCATGTATATCGATTTTGAAACTGCCACCCTTTGAAACAAAATAATTGACTATTGATAAGCGTACTATTAAAGAATGATTTAATTAATTAATTTACACCGTAAATGTTGTTTGTGTTGATTCACCAATATCTGATAACACATCTAGGGATCATACTCTTTCATTTAAAAGAAAAAACACAACAATCGGTTCAGTAGAAGCTCTAAACGAAGCCATTGCAGAATACCTTATTTTTAAATATATATACACTAGTGAGAACCCGACAAAATTGGACGGTGTGATCTGAGATAAATGTAAAATACTGTGCCCAGATTAAAGTTCACAATATGTTGCATTGTTTGAATCTTCAGGGAATAACGAAAATATTCTGTGATGAGTTCCCAAAATTTTGGACACGTATTGCCCATGACCAGGTGTCAATGCAATATCGACACCAAATTACACAAAAGGAAGAACACTATTATACTGACGGATATTATTTCTAAAGTTTTTTCATGTGTCATAATCTCCTATAAACAACTGTTTGATTTCTTGTGGCATATTGCTCGAAAATAAACTTATTTTCCCATTTTAGCAACACAGAGTAAACTCGTTTACAGAATTTCTCTCACATGAGAAGTACAAAGTAGAACAAAACTGACATTTCATAGACAATGACCCAACGGAAAACGAAATGACCTCACTATCACGATACATACGCTGACTTTCTCTTTCCCTGCTCCCAGGCAATGTACTACGTTTGCGTCTTTTGGGGCGCGTGGGTAACGATTCGGAATTCGACATAACCTGTTAATAACTTCACTACTTCAGTACAACCGAACAAAACCCACTGTCCAAATGTTCTCTACAAAATACACTACAAAAGTAAATACATGCAAACTGTCATCACAATGCAATTATTACAGTGAAACAAAACCTTGACGAATCGTGAACAAATCTCAACAATCAAAACAAAACATCAAGCAGCGCCACCATGAAGCGGCGGTGACTCACATCTATCGACTCATGTATATCAATTTGAAAACAATTGACTATTGATAAGCGTACTATTAAATAATGATTTAATTAATTAATTTACACCGTAAATGTTGGTGAATCAACACAAACAATATCTGACAACACATCTAGGGATCACATTCTTTCATTAAAAGCAAAAAATACTACAATCTGTTCAGTAGAAGCTCTAAACGAAGCCATGGCAGAATACCTTATTTTTTTAAATATATAGATTGTCCCAATTCACGGCAATAGTTTATAACATGTGTGTGAAAGACATTTCTTTAATTTGTGTATAGTGTACCATGCATTCACAACAAGGTCGCTTTCAATTAGTTGCGAAATGACTGTTAGAATTATTCTTATGTGTGTTAAGCAACGTCTGGTGGTTATTTTCTGTGAACGGTGGAGAGTGCAAAATGCTGTTTAATCTGCAATCGTGTGACTATTCGGACCCTGCACGAGTACACTTCAGATTTCGTAACGTGAATAGTGACGCAAACTGCTAATTATCAGCAACAGTCATGCCACGTACTGTAAAGAGTAATGCATTGTTCGCTACGATAACTCTTTTTTAACTCGGGAGAACTCGCAATAGATCTGAGAGATCCAAGCCACGGCAATTTTATGTTCCTGCATTATTGGGATGAATTAGTCGTCTAACATTTCATGTATACCTTCAATGTAATTTTCTGAGATCGCCTGGTCTTTTGTTTTTATCCTTTCGCTGAATCATTTCCCGAGAGCATGTTCAAACTTGATCGCTGTGTTGCGCGATATCTGTCATATACGTTGGGTACAATGGCGCCAGTGCATTGTGAGCTCCTGGCCTGAGCGGTTCGTATCATAGCATTATTGTCTATGGGAAGTGTCTATTCAGAAAATGTAATAATTTGTCTTATCTACAATCGACTGTCACAATTTCTTACCGAAGAGATAGAAGATGTGCAGGAGACGTCTGTTGGAAAATGATAAAAATGGGAACCTTGCAAAATAGAAAAAAGACAAATATTTTATAAATATTTGGTTGAAAAGTAAAATTTAAATTTGTTTAGAACATGCCAAAATAAATTGAGGAAATTGTATTCAATATTATTTAATAGAATAATATGTTTAATAATTTTTGCGTGTATTTGGTCAATTTTTACTTTTTTCAAATTAATAGTTCAGGAAAGAATTCTGTATAAGATTCATTAAAAATTGCATTGTACATGTACAAAGTGATTAAAATACGTATTTCAGTAAATGTACCTTCAGATCATTCGCATTTACGAATAGTTGCAGGTATATCTGAGAGATACATTGCGGGCACTGGCGTGAGTCTACCCATTGCGGGCACTCCCGGGATAACAAATTAAGTAACTTCATTAATAAATGTGACTTCATTATCTGTGCACGTCTTCTAGAATTCATAGGGAAATATAGTTATTCAAATTATCGTTTCCATATTGTTGCGGCAGGAAGTATTATTCCTTGACGAAGGACATCATGGATAAGAGCCCAAAATTTATTGCTTATTCATCCTTGAAAATAGATTTTATTACATGAGAGCTTTTTTTCTGATTTTCAAAATTTATGTAGTATATGACTCAGAGTAGGGATCACAGAATTTTGAAAATGTGCACAGAATTCACTTCTTTCCATAGCACGTCATACGCAGTTTCAACTGTTTTTTGACGTTAAATAAATAAATAAATAAATAAATAAATAAATAAATAAATAAATAAATAAATAAATAAATAAATAAATAAATAAATAAATAAATAAATAAATAAATAAATAAATAAATAAATGAAATAAATAAATAAATAAATAAATAAATAAATAAATAAATAAATAAATAAATAAATAAATAAATAAATAAATAAATAAATAAATAAATAAATAAATAAAAAGTACTAATTCTCCACTAAGTAGTGGAAGCTCGACGTGCCCGCTCTCTTCATGCAAGCCGCGCTCCTCCCGATGATGTCGCGGCCTCCAGGGGTTACCAGGAAGTGCAGCCATGATGCCTGCTGTCATCGCGAGCTCTTCCGATGCGAGGGTCTCGCAAGTGACCTCCGCGCTCACAATCATGCCATCAGTACTATTATAGAATATCGATATTGGCTGTCTGTTACTAATGATTGAATATAGAAAAGTTCCACATTTTTGTTTAGGGACAGTCAAAAAGATATATTAAAACATGAATCGAATACATAATTTTTGGCAACGTTTCAAAGGTTAAGGTTTACCTCCATCATCAGGCCTTGGCCTTACATTAGTTTTAAATAGAAGTAGTAATGAACAAGTCATAGGTCTTGGATCAATAAAGTGAAAATAAGTTGATCAATAAAGTGAGTCTTTCACTTTATTGGTCCAAGACCTATGACTTGTTCATTACTACTTCTATTTAAAACTAATGTAAGGCCAACGCCTGATGATAGAGGTAAACCTTAACCTCCGAAAAGTTGCCAAAAATTATGTATTCGATGTATGTTTTAATATGAAGTAAAATTGTATCTTTTTGACTGTCTCCAAACAAAAATTTGGAAATGTTCTATATTCAATCATCAGTACTATTATGTTTTCTCTTTGAGCATGTCATTATCCATTTCTTTTTGTGCTAAATGCCCATTATTCTAAATTCTTTTCGGTAAAGCAATGTCAATTGCCATTTATTTTGAGTCATTTTAAGTGTACTTTCAAACATACATTTAGTCATACACATTAACATCGTTTTTAATGTTAATAACACCTACGGTGTATTTCAAACAGTATAAACAATTAGCTTTAGACGGTATTTATATCTTGAGTAATTAATTCAATTATTTAATAAGTTATCTAGTTCAATTGTACTTCTAAAAAACAATTTTTGCCTTATATATTTTCCCTTCAGAATATTATTTATTGCTACTGCAGAAACATCACAGCAAATCTGTTCGCACATTAATATACTGGTCCTTCGAAAGCTATTGAGGTAAGTGGTGGAGTGAGCAGCAATCGTACCATAAACAATCCACTGTTCACAGCCTGCTAGCTATTCCAAAACTGTATTCTCCAAGACTTGTCAAGGAGGCGATCAACAACTATGGACACTAGCTTTTCAGCTAGGTCGAATTCAGTCGCTGTCTGGAGGAGAATTCTAGCGGCCGGCTGCTCTAATCGGTAGTTTTCCGTGGTTTCTCAGATCAACACCAGGCGAATGCCGGAGCAGTGCCCTACCAAACGGGCCACGGACCGCGCGTGATCTGTCCTTCCTCTTCCTTGTCCTATCCTTTCCCCTTACACACACACACACTAACATGCACTACACAACCACATATTCCGGGAGACCGGTGGGGAGCTTAGAGCTTGTCCCGGCTGGGGCGGTGCCCCGCTGGTGGGAGAGTCCTGGCTAGGGGGAAACCCCACTAGCCGACGGTAGGTCGGCGCCGGATCTCGCCATCCAGCGGGGGAAGATCACCGCCAGCTTCCGCGAAAAAAACATGCACTACACGAACGGGACTAATGACCAAAGCAGTTGACGCGCCCGGAAGCACGAAAAAATCAATCAATCAAACAGCTATGGAATGGCAAGCTGGTGCGGGGAGCGGTGGACTGTAGGTAGTATGATTGCTTGCCACACTACTTGCCTTGGCAACTCAGAGTTGAACGTTTATGTTTGAAGGACCATCACCTACCTTTTGACAAGCCTTTGGACGATCTAAAATGGGTTTCTGACATCGTAGTTTGAGCTCCATGATCGTGGAGGAAGATTTACGAAACATGGAATTCATTTAAGTAAATTATAATTAAAATCAAATAAGTAATAACAAATCTTACAATGAATTAACTTGTAGGAAAAATTGCAATTGTTCCTAATAATGACTACAGAATATTGAATAGCTGAATCAGCTGACTGAGGAGTTCAGTCATTGACGTTGATAAGTAATCTAAAAGCATTGTAATTGGAACAGGAAAAAATAGATAAGTATTTGTGTTTAAACGTGGTGCATGCATAATTAAGTTTAAGTGAGCCTAATATCTGCACCATCTGCAGGCATGAAATATGTAATTGGTAACAAATATGGTTTTAAATATTAACTACAAATCAAGTGTCGCTTGACGCCTTGCAAGTGAAGGACTTATCGTCGAAGAAATTAACAACTCCATCTTTCAAAACATTTATTATCCAAGCCTTCAAAACAATTTCACAATATTATAGTTCAAGTTTAATTCAACTATTCTGTTATTCATTAAATTCATTGCGTTTGAGCCATTTCGACACGTTTCGGCACATTGTGCAACAATGTTGCATGCTGCATGCGAGGTGAAGAGCGGCAAGCGAACCTGGCACCGTAGTACACGCTCATTAGCGTCATTCTACCCTCTTCGTCTCTTACCCCCTCCCCCGCATTGCGAAACAACTCTGCCACATTAGCAGTTCCAGGAACTCTACCATGACCCCGTCACGAGATGTCCGCCTCGATGTACATCCTAGTCTATTAATAGTGGCACAGCTCAATCAGAACGTTGTGATTCGTAGAAACAGAGCGATTGTTTTAATGGAACCGTCACAAAGCCTAACGAAAAAGGTGCTTAATGTAAGTTCATGAGGCTGTTGACTGATTCAAAAATTAATGTAGAAGAGGGATGAAAAATATAAAGTGGCTCGAGTATTGAACACTTAACATTTAGAAGTAATCGTCACTTTTTCGTCTTTTTTCTTCTTCTGACATTAGTCAAATTATATTTGACCTCTTCAGAGAACCTAGTACAAAACAGAAATTGACAAAAGCTTGCTAGTGTATACAGTCTTGGGATAATTCCTTTGGATCAAATTCCATTTTCACTTTTCTTCTATAATTATGCCTTTTACATATTTTTCCTTTTTTCCAATACGTATGTATACTCCGAGTAATAAAGTATAGTTATAAGTAATTATTAATATTAGTAACTTATGAAAGTTTGCGGAATATCGATTTCAAGATTTTAAGGAAATATACGATTTGGGGTCCCTTAATACGGAAAATTTTTGTTTTAAACGTCCGTCCGTCTGTAAAAAATTCTCTAGCTTCTAAACGTTTCGAAGAATTTTTTCAAAAATGAATATTCCCCGGTCAGTTTGAACTGAATCAAATCCATCCGATTTTTAAATTCCCTCGTCTGTATGCGTTGGGGGTACATCGTATGAAAAATGGGACATCTTCAAAATTTTTACAGAAATGGATTTTTTAAAATTTTTTGAAACAAAAATTAAATACCTGTAATAATTGAGATGACATAGGACCGATTTTCTCTGTTATCTCCGAATGTTCGAAAATTACAAAGTATGTTATTTTTTCGGCGACTTTCTAGAACTACGGAATTGAAGATATAGATTTTTCTTGAAATGAAAATTGTTCTCCATAATTAGTTCTGTCATTTATATTTTTTTGGAAACTGTAGTAATTTTCGCGCAATTCTGAGTGAAATATCGGCAATACTAAAGTATATTTAAAACACTCTTTTCTCAAAAACAGCTCCAATTTTTCTCTTTGAACTGTACTTATAGTGCTAAATGCACAGAATATAATACCATTACCGCCATTTCGATGTCTTTCCCGTTGGGTATTCAAATATTCCTCAACTTCATTTTTATCGTCGGTTAGCAAGATTTATCCCAACCAGGTATCTCCCACCAGTGGGGTACCGTCCCAGCCGGGACAAGTTCTAAGTCCCCAACCGGTGTCCTGGCATGTGTGGTAGTGTAGGGCATGTTAGTGTAGGTGTGTGTGTGTGTAAGGGATGAAGATTGGACAGGGAAGAGGAAAGAAAGATCGCGCGCGGTCCGTGGCCCGTTTGTTGGGGTACTGCCCTGACATTCGCCTGGGGTTGAAACCACGAAACCACGGAAAACTACCGTTCAGAGCAGCTGGCCGCAAGAATTCTCATTCAAACAGCGACTGATTTCGACCTAGCTGAATAGCTAGTGTCGAAAATCCTGCGAACTGTCGAATCCTGAAAAGATTGTGTCGAACTTAGGATCTCCCGGTCAGAGACACTGCAGTGACATCAGTTAATTCACTTATTCATTGAGCTCCCGGTACATGGCTTCTTGAAGTTACGCCAGTTAACGGTAATTTAGTCAACTGCGTGTACACTTCAGTTGTATACTGTTACACAGTGTTTTTGTCTCTACACAACTCACATCACATGTACAGACTGCCGCATCTAAGTACAGACTTATTTCAATGCGACGTGATATAATTTCAACCACGTGCTAGATTCAGAATAACTATATCACAAACTGTGTTTTATAATATATACATTATTTCAAACTGGTACATCATTATTTCAATGTTTCAGTTGACTGCAGCGATTTTAACAGTTAATTCTATCCTACTAAATTATTTGTCATATGCCAAATTTATCTTATTATTACAGCATCAAATGCTGCCTTACAAAGTTTCTAGAAAATTCAAAACCTTTTCTCTGAAAATGAGTTCAAATTACTCCATTCTTATAAACGCTCAAACGCCACTTTCTAGAAAAGGCTCCAAATTTTTTCTTTGACATTTTTGTAGGAATAATGCTAAATGCTCTGAATAACAAGACATAAACATATTTTCATGTATTTGTTTTTGTTTTCAAAAATTCCACAAATGTAACTTTTTTAAATACCTCTCACGTCGTTTACTTTTGCTCTACCTATTTGTATACTATTGCAACAAATGATTTCCAATAAAGTTTCTCAAAAGATCGAAATGTTTCCATGAAACTGAGTTAAAAATTAGTCATTTTCAGAAAGTCTCAAACAATATTTTCTTAAAAACAGGTCATTTTTTTTCTCACGACAAGTTTCTTATAATCCCAGAGTTTACTTTTCAATAATATTCCTTAAATCGTATTTCAATTCTACAGTTAGAGATCCGAAAATAAAAAAAACAACTAAAACTTGTCTTTTAGTGGCCAATAGATGGCAATGGAGAAGAGGATGAGGCAAAAGCAAATAGATAGTCCAGACTGAAGAGGTAAGGGGTAAATACGTATTAAAATATAAGATCGTATTCTAGATCGTATATCGTATAAGAAAGTCTGTGTCAGTTTGTAGCACCACTAGTACTTCTTTAATTAGTTTCCCTCAAATAGATGAAAAGACGCTAATAAAAACGGAGCAACTTCAATTTTCGTTGAATTCTCTGAATTTCCGAAAATTCGTTACTTCAATTCTTCGGTATTTTCCTACAACAAAAGTGTCGGAACGGAAATTTTTGTCTTAATGAAATCTGTTCTTCAAAATCATAAAACGAGATCATGAATAATATTTTCAAGAAATTTAATCGTTGTATACGTTAAATTTAGGAAATTTTAAAACCAAGATTTTCTTAAAATTTGCTACAATTCCTTTTCTTTACACATGGCGCTTTTTCTCTAAAATCTCTCAAATTTTGAAAATTGCAAAAGTTCCTACCAATTATGCGAGAAAGTATTGCAAATTCAATAGATTTTTTAAAGTATAAATTAAGTTTACTTAATCCCTTAAAGAACCTGTTCTCTTTCAAGACACACATTAAAATGCTGTAAATAAAGAAATAAATTTACATAATTCAACTTCAATAGCAATTGTCGAAAATACGAATTATTTAGACTTTAGAGGAATGACATGACCCTTTTCTGAGAAGTATTTATTTCACTGGCGTTCAATTTCAGATATAAAAAGTTATCATTATCCGAAAATTTCTTTACAATTGAATACAATTCAATGTGCCTTATACGAGTTGTTTCGTATGATGTCGTATCGAAAGATGAAAAAAATTGTAACTTTAAAACGTGTTAATATTAGAGCTTAAAAATATTCATCATGAAAAAAAGATGTGAAATTAATGATTGAAAAGACCGAAACATTGTTTTTTCTAATTTCATTCACATTTTCTGTCAAACTGACTGCAGAGTCAATCCATTTCAAATGTCCCAGAATTTTATAAATTGGTCGCTCGACTATCTAGAAAAATGCATACTTTATATATAATTTACCTAATATATGTTTTGGCTGTTCAAGAGCATCTAATTTTTTTTATTCTACTTGGTTTACAAATAGCGGCCATTTTTATTTTAATCGGGGCGCCACACTTTGCGTGTGTGTAGACGTTTATTATTTTCTAAATTACTCACCCCTGGGTTCTTCTAACATTCTAGAATAAAAGACATTAGATTCAGTACACCCTGGCCTACTATTCCAAATATTATTTACGTACTTTCTATGTTATTATTTGAGGATTATTTGCAAACAATTCTATGGAACGCGAATGAACTATTTTCGATTTTTAGAGAGTAATGTCTCAAAGAAGGAATAGAATCACAGCCTTAATATGTTTTGTTCTTTTACACACAACAGTATAGTTTCGTTTTGTACAATATCATTGGTAAATAACTTACTACTTAAAAATTACATCTTCTTAACCAGTGGTACTACAGAATGACACAGACTTTCTCGTAGTCAAGTTTCCTAATTTCCTCGGTGTAAACTTCCTTTACGGTCTTGCCTCATTCTTTTGCCAGATACCATCTATCGCCCAAATTACATTCCTTTTAAAATTTTCTCAACTTTTCGCTTTCCTAATAATAGAAACTAAATATTACTTTAAAAATATTAAAGAGTAAAACCTTGTCCTAAATGGCAATTTTCATTGAATTTGAAGACGTTTTTAAGAAAATTGTGTTTAACCGTTACTGGGAATGCGAAATTTGAAGCTCTTTTCACAGGAATCTATTGAGTTTATGAAAAATTTCATTTGATGTCATTTGAAGCACTTCTACATACAAATTCAATAATGTATTCAAATCAATAGAAATGTGCATATTATCGGCGTGAGAGCCATCTATTGTCCCCCAAATTACATTTTTTGACATTTTCTCAAGTTTTGCGTTTCCTAATATTACAACCGAAATATTACTTCAAGAATAACAGAAGAGTAAACATCGTCCTAAATAGAAATTTCCATTGAAAAATATGAAGCCGTTTTTTAAAAAATGGGTGACTAAGCATTACTGTAAATGAAACATTTGAAGCTCTTTTTCACAGCAATCTATTTAGCTTTCGAAAAACTTCCTTTAGAAGTCATTTGAAGTACTTCTACTAACAAATTCAATAATTTATAAAAATCGATGGAAATGTAGATATTATTGGCGTGAGAGATATTTCAAAAAAATTACATTTATGTGATTCTGAAAAGGTGAAATTTTGAGCTCATTGTAACAGAAAATTGTCGAGAGAAAGTTTTCGAGAATCTTTATTTGATACTTTTTAAAGCACATGTGCTCATAAACACAATCATATGAACAAATAACCTCTAATGTAAATATTAATGACGTGAGAGACGAGTCAAAAAATTCCTTTTTTGTACATTTTGAAAAAAAAAACAAAATAATAGAGCAATATGGCTTTTATGTCATCATATAGGGGACATTTGACTCTACCCCTACCAAAAGTTTAAAGAAAAAAATTAGAAAAGGCCAAAGTATACTCAATTATCTGCCTTTTTTCCAAAATGCTAGAACAGCCCAGAGCTGAGTAATTTAGAAGAGAATAAATGTGTACAAGCGCTAAAAATGGCGCATGGCCTAAAAAATGACCATTTGTAAACCAGATGGAATGAAAAAATTAAGCTGTTCTTGAACAGCAAAAACATAGGAAAATATATGAACAAAGTATGAATATTTCTTCGAGATGGTGAAGCGCCCAGTGCAGGACCACTTAAAATGGATTGACCCTACAATTGTGGAATATTTTAAAAGCCCTGCTGTGAATGTACGCAGAGAAAGTTGTAAACATATAAACATTGTCCTAGTGCTTCCACTTCCCTTCAGGAGTGCTGTCTTCATCTGAAACTCAAACATCGAGCGCAAAGAATTGCGAAGAAAAATAGTCGTCTTCGCCGCCCGCGTCGTCGCCCCAGCAGAGGGAAGAACTAAACCGAAGCGAAAGTCACAAGGGAGCAGCTCCTTCCGGAGCGGATGCCAACTTCCGGAAGCCGCCCGCCCTCGCTGCCTCCGGACCTACTTTAATTTACTCTCCGCCTCCACCGCCCTCCACTCCGCCCCCGCCTCCCCTCTCGCCTCCAACCCCGACGCGGGACGCGTCGTGTACCACCGAAAGCTTATAGTGTTAAATGGTCGCTAAGCAACGCTAATTTCGCGTTAGCGAAATGTCACCCCGACTCCGCTAAACCTCTATTAATTACATCGTCGCTGCCGGGTTAATCACAGGATGCTCGTAGCCACAGGATAACTAGGACTGCCATTGAATTTTAATGGACTTGTTCATCGCCGGCCGATGGCATCGTAACATGAGTGATTCAGGATACTTCCGGAAACAGTGTTGGAAGATGCCCGCGAAAAATTTCAGTTAATGAGTTTTCCACTCTTCTGTTCAGACAGACCAATAAAGTTTCATAAACCGTTACCTCTTATTAAATATCACTTCTGGCACGTGACTAAGGTGATCAGAGGCAAAACGGTTACAACAGCAAAGTATTAAAGTAACTTTCCGTCAAATATACGCGATATATTTCTACTAATATTTCATTTTTCTGCACCAGAAAAGTTAGTCAGTTAATGCCTTTTATTACGAGTCGAGACTGGCAGTGACACCTGGTCTTCAAAAGACATAATCACAATTAAAGAAGTTATTTATATTTTAATCCTAATCAGTTCGTGAATCAAAACTTATTATGATGAGTGACCCGTAAGTAATGAATGACGCGCGAGTAAAATTTGAGAGCGTGTAAATTCAAATTCCATGCCCTATTAACTTAATATTTCGGGAACAGATTGAGAGCACTATGAATGTCATTTCAACTACAACGTAATATTTTTTCCCTTACCTTTAATATTACACCCACAAAACGGCAAAAATGTTTCTAAGAAATATTCAGAGAATAATTTTTGTTGTAAGAATTTCTGTAAAAATATATTATCAACAATTTTGCAGATGACGCCGGCAAAAACCATACATCAAATAAGCACTCTAATTCAATTCCACTTCTCGCGTTGGAAATCACTCGACTCTTTAAATTATCCGAAATTGCCTCTGTACATTCAAAATATGTATATCCAGCAAGTCTGCAGTAATGATTTAAACTGATTGATTTTTAAAATATAAAACTAGTTTCTACAGCAAAATGTTTATGATAATCGAATCTACTTCATTACGCAAATTTGTTGTGGTGTGAAATGATAACTTGAGCAATGTTCTACCCCAACCCTCCTCCTCACAGGGTGGCATTTAGGAGCTCAACGACGAACACCGAGGGAGGTGATCTCTCTACCAACTGCTTCGTGTGTTGATGATTAAGACAGATGACGATAATGGACAACGATTGACGATGATTGATCGTGGACTATGAAGATGAATGATAATGATGACGGTCTCTGGTCGACGATGATATGTGATGGTGATGGATAGATAATTGCTCGGTAAAGGGAAGCGGTACTGAAGAGAAGCTCAACATCAGTGTCGATTAAAAGAATTTCAAATGGTATAAGCAAAAGTGTTAAAATGCCTGGCATTATTTTGCAGTGCCTGATGTAATAGGGTTTCATGTCGCCTTTTTTAAATACCAAACCATAATTTATATATTTCAAGGAAAGAAACGCGACGATTTTGTGCAATTTATAAGAAATATTGGATACAAAACCCTGGAAGTGTAGTACTGCTCAATAAGAATTATACCGTATTGTCTCAAATATGTTTAAAACGAAAAATAGACATTTGCAGATTATAGCAAAGATGTGAAAATAGGCGCTCATGCAACCCACAGGACACATTTTGGTGCAACTTACATTATCATTTTGCATAACTCAGAAACGATAAGGCCTTAAAATCAGGTGTGGAAATTGCTGGAGAGACACGAGTTCCACTTCAAAATGGGACATGTATCGCTGTCCCATTCCATTTTTTAACAATCCCCCACCCCGTAACTCGGGTTACCAGAAACACAACGTTAGATTCTAGGGTGAATCTATTTTAATTTGTATAAAAAATATAAAGGCTGCCATGTTTGCATGGATTCAGGTGGTACTACATATTGCACACAGGCAAAAGAGAGAAAACATTCACCCCTATGATTGAGACATACCAGATATATTCGTCATAAAAATTGTATTTCACTTTTCTCTTTTCAGAGTTACGAGTTAGGATTTGCGACTGATACTAACACTTCTACTATATAAAGAACACCATCTTATATAACTTTCTATTTCTCACTTTATTTGCATATTTGTTCCTACAGATTGTAACCCGTAATACAATAATCCCTTCATTATTCTTTGCTTACATATATTAGTTAAATTCCATCATTTCTAAATCCTATGCTAGTAATATCTTCCTCCGCCTTAATGTAACATGATTGAGATTCCGGGCGCGTCAACTACTGAGGCCATTAAACCCGTATATGTAGCGCATTTTTTCATAGGTTTCCCACTGGATGGTGAGATTTGGCGCCAACCTACCGTCGACTAGCGGGTTTCTCCAGCCAGGTATCCCCCACCAGCAGGCTATCGTCCCAACCGGAACAAGATATAAGTCCCCGACCGGTCTCCCGGCAGATGTGGTAGTGTAGTGCATGTTAGTGTGTGTGTGTGTGTGTGTGTGTGTGTGTGTGTGTGTGTGTGTGTGTGTGTGTGTGTGTGTGTGTAAGGGGTGAGAATAGGACAAGAAAGAGGAAAGAAAGATCACGCGCGATCCCTGGCCCGTGTGTTAGGGCACTTCTCCGGCATTCGCCTGTTGTTGCTCGGAGAAACCACGAAAAACTACCGATCAGAGCAGCGGGCCGCTAGAATTCTTCTCCAGACAGCGGCTGAATTCGACCTAGCAGAAAATGTAGTGTCGAAAATCCTGCCATCGTCGGGACTCGAACCTAGGGCATCCCGCTCAGAAGCGCTGCAATGACATCAGTTGATGCCCTAAGTACCGCTCCCGGTATGTATCATCATTGGTACCGGGAGCGGTATTTCAGTGCATCAACTGATGTCACTGCAGCGCCTCTGACCGGGAGGTCCTAGGTTCCCACTCCCCACTAGCTTTCCAGCTAGGTCGAATTCAGTGGCTGTCTGGAGGAGAATTCTAGAGGCCGGCTGCTCTGATAGGTAGTTTTCCGTGGTTTCTCCGATCAACACCAGGTGAATGCCGGAGCAGTACCCTACCAAACGGGCCACGGACCGCGCGCGATCTGTCCTTCCTCTTCCTTGACCTATCCTCTCCCCTTACACACACACTTACACTAACATGCACTACACTACCACATATTTCAGGAGACCGGTCGGGAGCTTAGAGCTTGTCCCGGCTGGCGCGGTGCCCCGCTGGTGGGAGAGTCCTGGTTAGGGGGAAACCCCACTAGCCGACTACGTTGGCGCCGGATCTCGCCATCCAGCGAGGGAAAATCACCGCCCTCTCCCGATAAAAAAAACATGCACTACATAACGGGACTAATGACGCAAGCAGTTGACGCGCCCGGAAACATGAAAAAACCAATCATCATTGGTGTAAATCCCACGAGTGGAAAAATGGAAATAAACCGCGCCTTGCGGTGCACCTAGGTGCAGGCGCGATAATTACGGCCGTTCGCCGCCGTGTAATTCCGCCTGGCTCCGCCGCTGCGCCGCGTGGTCCGCATATCTCGCGGCGACCGCAGGCGCGCGCCCGACGCCGCCCGCACAAAGCGACGCGCCTCCGCGATGCGCCGCCATACAGCGCCCACAATGCGATTGGCTCCGCGCAACGCCACGCAGCGCGATAAGATCCTCTGCCGCCCCCGGTCCCCCGCTGCCACCCGGCTGCGGTACAAGAGGCCCACGCACCCGGAGAGGTGGCTCAGGGCAGCAACTGATGTCGCTGCCGTCCCTTTGACCGGGAGGTCCTAGGGTCGAGTCCCGACGGTGCACACCGGTGTAATCGGACCTATAACCTGGTCGTAATTGCAAATGCCAGTGGATATGCGTAAAGATGGGTATCAATGGGTTTTTGAGGTCGCTGAATTTTAATATCGTAATGAAATTTCAAAATTCCAAATGGCGGATCGACTCATATATATATATATATATATATATATATATATATATATATATATATATAGTGACGCAACGCTCTGGGGGGCGACGCCATACATGGTGAGTCAAGAAGCAAATTATTTTTTTTGAGATGAGATTTCCTCAATAGGAACTCGGGGATTAAAAGACCTAGGTTCTTGCCTGTGTTGTTCAACAACCTTCCGATGAAAAAGAAAATAACGTACAATGTTTCGAAAAACAAACAATGACATTTAATAAGTAACAGTGGTGCACAGACATCTGCATTTCCCTCAAAAATCAAAGAAAATAAAGAACACAAGAAAAACAATATAGAAATAATGTTTCTATAGTGTACAATTGTTCTGTTTCCTGTACCTCAAAAACAACAACAAAAGTAAAAAACAACACAGAAGTAATGATTCTAGAACTACTTTGAGGATTAAAAAACAACTCGCTTTTTTTAAAAAAATGTGTGAAAATCAAGTTATTTGCTGTGAACAAATAACTCAGTTATTTGGGATGAACATTAACCATCCAGATAATCTGGACAACAATTATGTCCATTTACACCAAGACAATTCAGAATTGTACATTCCCTTATTTTCAATAAAAAATTGCCATCCAATAGAAATTTAATTTAAAATATAAGCATTGAAATAAACATTCTGTGCCATTTATACGAAAATTGTAGGGAAAAATAAGATTCAAAATTGACAAAGCTATCCATTGCTTTTGTTAAATACTCAAGGAATTATGGAATATCATTACCCAAACTCTTAAATGATAATACTAGTTCAATGCCATACAAGTAATCATTGCAACATTCTGCCCTTTACCGTGCAGGGTCACAGAGGAATCCTGTCACATGCTAATTCCACATGTCATGAAATCACATCATACACATTACAATCAGAAGAAATTAATGAATAAACATTTTGCTGAAACGTTCTGGCACTAGAAGTAGCTTCGTATCTGTCCTCCTTCCACTCAGCTATTTATTTCACAATGTGTGTTATTGGACAATCTCCAATAAAATATTGCACTAACAGAGAAACTGCAGAATCTCATCCTCATCTTAACATAAGTTAACAACTCTTAACACATTCCTTATAGTAAGAAAATTGCAATATAAGTTACAAATAGACAGCACATAATTATCAACAGTACCGTTTATTGAAAGTGAAAGATCACCTTTCTACAAGCTTTTTCCATTAATAAATAATTTGTTCACAGTGGTGATTGATACATCAAATATCAATCACCAGCATACTGGTGATTGATATTTGATACATTAATATGTATAAATTCATTTATCAGACTCTTTAAGTCTTCAACTTAGAATAATGCAACAGAACATCTTGTATTTAAAAGAATACTCCACATCTGGCAAAAGTGTAGGTAGAAAAAGTCACTTGCCACTTCAAATTTCAGGACTTACACCTATAATACTTTCACAACTTCAAATTGAAGTAACGCATATCAGTTTAAGGAAAGATTGATTTTCTAACCACACTCCTCCACTACTCACAATTCAACTATAGAACCGTAAATTAAAAATGCTTGGCTTTCCACCAACATTAATTACTTGATACTCCAGTTCACGTATATATTCCCACTCTCCCAGCCAATTACATCTGCTCGCACCTCTCCCTTTCACCACGAACACAACATAACGTCCCCTCACAAATTAAATGTTCCACAATCAACTCAAGTACATAGATTATCAATCCATTTACCTCCTATCATACTTGTAGTGAAGAGCTACATCCCACCGAAGACAGACAACACAGCACTGCTCCACAATCCCGTCTCGCGCCACACAACAACCTCTCCGGTCACATGCCTCCACCGAAAAGAAAGATTTTTGGCGATCACGTAAGTCGCGTCACATCTCTGCATTGTGCACTAGCGAACTCTCTGCTAATTTTTGTTACTTCCGCTACCGGCATGGAGCGCGCATTTCAAGTTACGTTGCTGCTTGCTTCAGTCGCAGCTAACAAGCGCGGCAGCTCGTACATGAATGGGTTTTTGATTGATTGATTTTTTCCTGTTTCCGGGCACGTCAACCGTTTTGGTCATTAGTCCCATTTGTGTGGTGCATGTTTCTTCTCCGGGGATGTCGGTTATCTCCCCCCCCCTGGATGGTGAGATCCGGCGCCGACCTACCGTCGGCTAGTGGGGCTTCCCCCTAACCAGGACTCTCCCACCAGCGGGGCACCGCCCCAGCCGGGACAAGCTCTAAGCTCCCGACCGGAATATGTGGTAGTGTAGTGCATGTTAGTGTAAGGGGAGAGGATAGGACAAGGAAGAGGAAGGACAGATCGCGCGCGGTCCGTAGCCCGTTTGGTAGAGTACTGCTCTGGCATTCGCCTGGTGTTGATCGGAGAAACCACGGAAAACTACCGATCAGAGCAGCCGGCCGCTAGAATTCTCCTCCGGACAGCGCCTGAATTCGACCTAGCTGAAAAGCAAATGTCGAAAATCCTGCCGCCGTCAGAACTCGAATCTAGGACCTCCCGGTCAGAGGCGCTGCATCAGTTGATGCACTGAGCTACCGCTCCCGGTACGAAAGGGGAGTTATAAATATAAATATAAATATATATATATATATATATATATATATATATATATTATAACGCCCGATATGCGTAGAAATATTGATACAATGGTTCTCGCCATCGCTAATTTTGAATATCGAAATGAAATATCAAAGTTCAATATTGAAGCTTCAAAATGAAGAGAATATGCGTTGAAATGTGGCTTTAAGTAAGGAAAGATTTTCAAAGTTGCTGAATATAAATATCACAACAAAATTAGAAAATACTGCTTTAAAAAGATATATCGGATTTAAGTTTTTAAAATTAATTAGAGGGAAATGTGATTTTAGAGAGTTTTTGAGTTCCTTAATTAATTGATTTATTTAACGTATAAAAAGTGAACAATTGTTCTGGTCGAAAAGTAGACTCTACGCACGTTTACTTGTGCTGTAGAATCTCTACCACCTTTCTTTTCCTACATTAACATTTAAATTGAATTATTAAAGAAAGGGAGTTTTTGGATATATTAACTGAACAAATTATCTCTACCAATTATATCTTTTTTGAAAATAAACTATTACAATTTTCTATTCATACTATAACTGAATTGCGTTGCAGTCACTATGATGGCAATTTATGATCTCATGTCCTATCCTAAATACGCCCACAATGACGGAATATCTTGCCCAAAATCGATTCGATTTTAGAATATCTGTGAAAATTCTCACTATCTGTGGTCGTTCATACACCTTTTTAACCTTTTGACATAAATAGAATGAGACAGTGAGAAGAGATACACAACGTAGGTATTGAAGAAACTCGGGAGATCCAATACTGAGCATGAAGATCATGACACCGGCAAAAAGATCACTTCTGATGCGTCCCTGCAGGTCCTAGCAGTATCCGTACAAATAATTTTAAAAAAATCTGAACTAATTTTGAGAAAATTGCGTTTGAGCGTTTCTGAATATGCAGAATTTCGATCTGTATACATATGCAATAGTATACTACTTTATAAGGTAGAAGTATATAGGTTGATATATATATATATATATATATATATATATATATATAGATATATAGATATAGATATGTGTGTGTGTATTTCTGGGATATCTAGTGTTAAATCGTACTATGACGCATTGCAGAAAAGTGTCTATAAAACAAAAAGGTATGGATATGTGCAGCTAAACGTGTTTTATTCACATTAAGGGCATTATACGTGATAAATATATAAATGAAAGATTTTATTGAGACAGGAATACGCAGAACAACAAATATAATCCACAATATACATGACTAACATTGTTACGTTCCATAGGTTAGAATTCATCCGTATTATACATAAACGTATTAGACACTTTTTCTTCAAAATATACATAACTTATAGTCGAGAGAGTCTTCTATTCGGAAATACAAAAAGAATCTACTTTGCGCACTTACAAAAGCGCACTTTGAATGGCCTGGCTTTTGGCCTTATTAAACCAGTGTGCTGTGGCAGCATTTGTGTCGCTATCTAGAGGAGAATTCTAATGGCTGGCTGCTCTGATCGGTTGATTTCCGTGGGTGGGCGTAAGAACAAGTATCAAGGGACGACATAGGCACGTAACAGACGATGCCGCTATCAGGGTATGGGAAAAGGGAGGAAATGATGACAAGGGCAGATAAGGCGACAGGAAGGAGGATTGATTGATTGATAATTTTTTCGTGTTTCCGGGCGCGTCAACTGCTTTGGTCATTAGTCCCGTGAGTGTAATGCATGTTTTTTCTCGGGAGATGGCGGTGATTTTCCCTTGCTGGATGGCGAGATCCGGCGCCGACCTACCGTCGGTTAGTGGGGTTTCCCCCTAACCAGGACTCTCCCACCAGCGGGGCACCGCCCCAGCCGGGAGAAGCTCTAAGCTTCCAACCGGTCTCCCGGTATATGTTGTAGTTTAGTGCATGTTAGTGTGTGTGTGTGTGTGTGTGATGGGAGAGGATAGGACAAGGAAGAGGAAGGAAAGATCGCGCGCGGTCCGTGGCCCGTTTTGGTAAGGTACTGCTCTGGCATTCGCCTGGTGATCGGAGAAACCACGGAAAACTACCGATCAGAGCAGCCGGCCGCTAGAATTCTCTTCCATTGACTGAATGGAAGGAGGACGGGTAAGAGGTGGCGTAGGTCCAAGCGTCGATGGACGAGACAGGGACACAACAGGTCATGGCCTTATCAGGTATAGAATGAGGGGGGACGACCAAACAAGGTGGCAGGAAGGAGGACGGATGAGGATGGGCGTAGGACCAAGCGTCTAGGGACGAGCCAGGGACGCAAGAAGCATTCCCCCTTTCAGGAAATGAGGGAGCAAATGATGGCAGGTGAATACAAGGCGGCAGTAAGGAGGACGGGTAAGAGAGGTCGTAGAACCAAGGGAAGAGGGACGAGACAGGGACCCAACAGGCCGTACCCCTATCAGGATATGGGACGAGGAAGGGGATGAGGACAGGGGCAGACAAGGCGGCAGGAAGGAGGTCAGGTAAGGTTGGGCATGGGAGCAAGCGACGACAGACGAGACAGGAACACAACAGGCCTTGCCCTATGAGGTATGGGATGAGAAAGGGTATGAGGACAGGACAAGGAGACAGTAAAGAGAACGGAGAAGGGTGGGCGTAGGACCAAGCGTCGAGGGGCGAGAGAAGATCGTAACAGGCCTTGCCTCTATCAGGAATGGGATGAGGGGGTAAAGAGGAGGAAAGAGGGATGAGGGAGGGGATGAGGGAGGGGATGAGGGAGGGGATGAGGGAGGGGATGAGGGAGGGGATGAGGGAGGGGATGAGGGAGGGGATGAGGGAGGGGATGAGGGAGGATGAGGGGGAGGGGATGAAGGACGGGACCAGAAGGACGGGATGAAGGAGGGATGAAGAAGAGGAGGGGATGAGGGAGGGGAGGAGGGAGAGGATGAGAAGGGGATGAGCGATGGGTGAGGAGGGGACGACGGAGGATGAAGAGGGGACAGGAAGGGGATGAGGAGGATGAGGGAAGGGGATGAGGGAGGGGATGAGGAGGGGATGATGGAGGATGGGGAGGGGATGAGGGAGGGGATGAAGGACGGGATGAAGAGGAGGGGATGAGGGGAGGGGAGGAGGGAGAGGATGAGGAAGGGGATGAGCGATGGGTGAGGGAGGGGATGAGGGAGGGGATGACGGAGGGGATGACGAAGGGGATGAGGACAGGAACAGACAAGGTGGTAGGAAGTAGGTCGGGAGAGGAAGGGCAAAGCGCAACAGGGTCGCAACGGAGGCGTGGCCGGGGGCGCGGAGGGGCAGGATGCAGCGCGGGTGGGGGCCGTGCGCGCCGCTGCAAAGGACGCCCTCGCGGGGGCGGGGGCGGGGCGGCGGCGCGCGGAGATTGATTAGAGCTCGCGCGCACAATGTGTCGCCGGCTGAAAGCGGACGCCGTTCGGGATGCAGCGCGCTGCCTGCGCTCCATAAACAAGTACATTAAGTTACCGCCGCCCCCTCCCCTCCCCTCCCTCTCCCTTCCTCGCAGCCCAAGGCCTCGCGCCGCATCCCAAGGGTGTGCGCTGCACAGGTAGAGTGCAGCTGCCCCTTCCCCTGCGATGTACGAGAAGAACTCCCCCCCCCTCCCGCCCCCCCGCCCTCCGCCCCTAGTCATCCCGTCCCCCAGGACCCCCGCCCCCCGCCACCCCCGCTCCCTAGCTATCCCGTCCCGCAGGACCCACGCCTCCCCCGTCCCCCGCCCCACCGCCCAATGAGTCGGCGCCACGGCATCCTACAAATAGTGATGGCAAATTTTATCAAAACATCAATACATCGATATTTAGATACGGGATGTACGAGGTGAACCCCCCACCACCCCACCCTCCGCCCAAGGAGTCGACGCCACGGGATCTTACAATTAATGATGACAAATTGTACCAAAACATCGATACGTCGATATTTAGATACATCGCTAATGGGTTTTCAATGTCGATGAAAACATCGACAAAAAACTTTGATGTTTAAAACATTTATGTTTTAATTATAGACTAATAAACATGCAATTTTCCTATCCATTCTTAATTACAGTACGTAAAAGAGAGATATTTTATTGTTTGATTACCAGCATGTTAGTAGTATGTTAATAAAAATTATAATCGAATGTAAAGAATAAAATTAACAATAAAGAACATCGTGTTTTGCTACTTTACCCTTTAGTCACTTCCATTCCTACACCATCGAAGTAGAACCACCTAAAATGTCCTCAGATTGCACAGGTGAAGTGAGCAGCATGATGAAGAGGATGACGCAAAACAACGATATTGCTGTGGACTGCTGCTACTCTACAACGTGCCCCTTTATTTTTAAAAGAATTCAAAAAAATTAAAAATGACCGATGTTTTTTGCAAAAAACTATAGATGTGAAGAAAACATCGAAATCAAAATATTGATGTTAGTAGACAGATGTTTCTGGTGATAAATATCGACGTTTTAAAAACATCCAATGTTTTTGCTATCCCTACCTACAACAGGCCTCGCCGGTTCGTGGTTCGCTGAGCTTAGAAACCGCATGACGTTTTTTAACAGCAAAAACCCATACCAGACGTGTGCAGACGCGGATGGAGAAAGAATTTCACGTTGGGTCCATTTCTGGTGAGACTCCCCCTTTTTTAAATAATATGTTTTATTTGATAGCTTGATAAATAATATGTTCTACTCACGAATACTGATTTGAATGTGATTATATGTTATATCATAATTATTTTGAATAAATGGAGAAAAATTACCAACAAATTTGGCTTTGGGGACTTGGCGTCTTTGCTCCCTTACTTTAGCCAACGGGCTTGCGTTTTTTTATACTCTGGATAACAAATTACATGTTCTCATAATTACCCATCTCCATGATTACTCTCATACTGTCCAAAAACAATTGTGCTCACTTACTACTCAATGACAATGATGTTGCAATATATTATATCCGGTGGGCGATTCACGTACATGCCCTTATACGCACAACCATTTCCAAATGACCATAAGACAAAATAGGAACGTAAGGTACAGGGATTGTGAGAAATTGTTATCTTATCTCTTCAACACGGTGACAAAATTTGGAGTTAAGTTTTCAATCTGTACCTTCTGACAAATAGTTGTGAGAAATGTTTCATAGGCAAATCAAAATACTCCATTTTTAATGCTACATGCGCTTACGATCTCTTAATGCACTTTCTAAAATCTTGTCATTAAAAAATCCTATCTCTTAAAACATTTATATGAAAATTTAATTTCAATTCAAATATTATAAGTAAAAGTTGTAAGGTATCAATTGCCAACTACTTTAAGTAAAGAATTCTTCGTATGTTTTGTAACTTGTTTGCAATTTGAATTACTGGTTTGGTCGCTCGTCGGTAAGTATACACAGCCAATTTGACAAATTCCATTGGCACACAGCTCATCTTGGTGACATTTAGGACACTCGACACATAGGTTATCTGAAAATACTAACAGTCAAAGTGACAATGACAAAAAAATATTGTTGACGTTTTTCTGTAGCAAAAACTGTACAAACTATCATTGACGATTTTATTTAAAGAAACATCGCAGTTATCAAGTTTATACATAAAAACAGCGCACTAGCGTAATAAAATTGGACCATTATTTCTCATACCGAAGAATTCAGATTATTCTTCATCTGATTTCTTGTACAAAACCCATCCACATGCCGCTAAAACACTAAATACAACGTATGTTAGAAAACTTGTTTAATCGTTAGCTTCAATCGAAAGCTGGTTCAATCGTCAAGCGTGTGAATCTTCCATAGCGAGCAGCGGGCACTGAAACATATTTTAAGGGACGTAGTGTAGCATTACAAACAGTCGCGGACCAACGCAGAATTCGACAAAAATAAGAGCTCGCTCGCCAGGACGTTAACAGTAACTCCACCGTGAAAAACATGGAGTGGCGCGAGATCGTAAAGTGAAGTACCTCATAAACTCGATCAAAGGGCATTGTGCCAATTACTAGGTTCGGAGATTACGTTACATCGCGTCCCAGAGGGCTATGGAATTACGCAAATGCTCTCGCGACCGGCGCGCCATCTGTCGCCAGCGCACCGGCGCGCTCCAGCGGTCAGATTGTGAAGTTGGCTTCCAACCCGACAGGATTAATAAATCTCCAATGAAACAGATACTGCGTCCATCACGTGCGACAGCGGAAAACAGTAATGCAGACGTGATAAATAATCCGCTCGTGGATTGCGACTGGATTGGAGGTTCTCCGGAGTCACGGAACCGCCATTCGATCCGCCGAATTACAAAATTGGATTAGATTATTTACGCAGATTAAAACAAACCTGGATCCGGCCACCTCGCTAGGAATTTATCTGAGCCGATTATGCAAATGAGTGTTATATCTCTTCGCTGACCCTGTGACACGAACATTTTAAAAGATAAATTCAGTGATTGTAGACGGGACCTTGTGGTACACCATGGATATGAATCAAGAAATAATCTGAACTTAATAACTCAGAATTTTAATGTTTATTGAAATATTTAACCCCAAAAGCTAACTATCGGGAATGCAACTCCCATTTTCAGTAGGTCTATAACAATAGAAATAAAAAATATGAATACATTGAATAACGGAAACACGAAAAGAAAAGAAAATTAAATATATTGGTATGACAAAATAATGAGAGAAAGTAATGTAAGAAAATACTTACTTCCCAAGCAATATATTATAGGTAGTTAATGACATTATATGTTGATTTAATAATGATGTTAATAGGGTAAGATACGGTAAGAAGACAAACTTAATCCTTAAATTCGTTTCTTAAAAATGTTTAAAAATCTAAGATGAACACTATAACGACGCTTGACAATCAACGCTTGACCAAATTACATAAAAAATAAAAGGTGGTTTTCTCTATTAATGATTGAAAACAAATATTTTAAGGTGACAGCAGTGTGAGACGGAAGGGGAGTGGGTAAAATGACGAATGGAGACAACATATCAACGAATGTAATAATTTATTTATAAAATCTGAGGAAGGAACTCATTTACTAAATAACAAAATACAGTAGACTAGCTGTGGCTGAAGTACAACAAAATAGACTAGCTAAGAACAGGCCACAACATCATCAACGCTTGGAACAATCAGGTATAAAATTCACATACAAAAATCGCAATTCCAGGGTCTGTGTTTGGCTTAATGATCATCCCAGTCCGAACATTCAGAATGAGCCCAAGATTTGTACCTGTAAAACTTTGTTGTCTTCCCCTGCCCTCAACAAATGATCAGTCTCGTCGATGAGTAGCCAATATATCATCATTCACTTCATCCCATGTGACAACATAATGCTCCTAATGTTGTGTCAGTTGATGAGAAGTTCAATTCACGACACGCTGACACTTAAGTTGATATCTCTTACTTCAAAACCATCCGCATTAATTGCCTCCTTAGCTCGCTTTGTCCTGTCAAGTTTCTGATGTACCTACGTCCGAGGCATATTGATTTGCACCTGATAAAATTTAATGAAAACCTGAAGTTGGTGGAGGTGGTGGTGGAGATGGAGGTGGTGGTGGTGGTGGTGGAGATGGAGGTGGTGGTGGTGGTGGAGATGGTGGTGGAGGTGGAGGGGTGGAGATGGTGAGTAGAGATGGTGGTGGAGATGGTGGTGCAGGAGATGGTGGTGGAGATGGTGGCAGGTGGAGATGGGTGGGCAGGGTGGAGATGGTGGTGGAGATGGTGGTGGAGATGGTGGTGGAGATGGTGGTGGAGGTGGAGGTGGAGGTGGAGGTGGAGGTGGGGAGGTGGAGGGTGGAGGTGGAGGTGGAGGGGTGGAGGTGGAGGTGGAGGTGGAGGTGGAGGAGGTGGAGGGAGGGTGGTGGAGGTGGTGGAGAGTGGTGGAAGTGGAGGTGAAGTGGAGGTGGAGGTGAGGTGGAGGTGGAGGTGGAGGTGGAGGTGGAGGTGGAGGAGGTGGAGGAGGTGGAGTGAGGTGGTGGAGGGTGGTGGAGGTGGTGGAGGTGGTGGAGGTGGAGGGTGGAGGTGGGGAGGTGGAGGAGGTGGAGGAGGTGGAGGGAGGTGGTGGAGGTGAGGTGGAGGTGGTGGAGGTGGTGGAGGTGGTGGAGGAGGTGGAGGTGGTGGAGGTGGTGGAGGTGGTGGAGGTGGTGGAGGTGGTGGAGGTGGTGGAGGTGGTGGAGGTGGTGGAGGTGGTGGTGGAGGTGGTGGGTGGTGGGTGGAAGTGAGTGGAGGTGGTGGAGGTGTGGTGGAGGTGGTGGAGGTGGGTGGAGGTGGTGGAGGTGGTGGAGGTGGGGGTGGTGGTGGAGATGTAGGTGGTGTTGGTGGTGGTGGAGATAGTAGATGAGATGGGAGATGGAGATGGAGATGGAGATGGAGATGGAGATGGAGATGGGAGATGGAGGTGGAGAGGTGGAGGTGGAAGTGGAGATGGAGATGAGAGATGGAGATGGAGATGGAGATGGAGATGGAGATGGAGATGGAGATGGAGATGGAAGTGGAGGTGGAGGTGGAGGTGGTGGTGGTGATCTTCCCTCGCTGGATGGCGAGAACCGGCGGCGACCTACAACGGCTTGCGGGAATTTTCCCCACCATGTATCTCCCAGCAGCGTGACACCGCCCCAGCCGGGACAAGCTCTAAGCTCCCGACCGGTCTCCCGGAATATGTGGTAGTGTAGTGCATGTTAGTGGCTGTAAGGGGAGATGATGGGACAAGGAAGAGGAAGGAAAGGTCGCGCGCGGTCCGTAGCCCGTTTGTTAGGATACTGCTCCGGCATTCGCCTGGTGTTGATCGGAGAAACCTCGGAAAACTACCGATCAGAGCAGCCGGCCACTAGAATTCTCCTGATTTTTGCCAGCAATAAAGCGGCGGTAATTAATGCAGCACTGTCGAGACTACTGCCCAACATAGGGCCCAGTCAGGAGAAACATAGTATATCTTGTTGAATTTCTTACGATTGGTTTAAAAAATACGTTATCAAGAAATATTCTATACTTGCAAAAATATTTTATCATCCCTAGAAAACAAAAAAGGAAACTTTGACAAGCTCTTTTGAATCAATAAATGCTCACAAATAAATAGATTCTATGAAAAGATGAAACGTTTTACAGACAAGTCTCTATTTTAACGAAATATGCAAAATGTCACCTATAATTACACGAATATGCACCAAGAGGAAAAATCGGCCAAATATGCACTATATATTAGTCTATATAGCATTATATTCTAACCAAATGTCAATAAATTTCACTTAGCTACGCACTGAAGTAACGGACAAAAATATGCAAAAATCATACAAATCCGCTCCCTATACTAGGTTTTTCTAACATGGCGGCTGAGGGTAGTATCTTCAAGATGGAATTCGGCACGACGTTTTAAGTCATTCTCAGTCCTGCCGCTAGAGTCGCTTGATCTGCTGCACTGCTTGATGCGGTCACGAACATGCGACATCTTGTGGCAGGATCAAGAAACACTCAAAAAGTCGTGCCCAATTCCAACTTGGAGATACTACCCTCCGCAGCCACGTTGGAAAAAAACAAGTATAGTTATTAGTCAAATGTGAAAGCCCTTGCATCCGTGTCGGGCGACAACATTGCGTGCCTAGCACACGGACCCTGTCGGGGCATACACTCCCTCAATGTTCAAATAGATTAAGATATCTGATATCACACATGGTTTCACCGCCCTCTATTTCAGAGCACATGGGTAATCTGCCGGGATTAACAATACGTGGTAGTCAGACGTGGATCGCCCAAGTAATGTAAATATGACCCGCAACCATATTGAAGGTTCTAGTTGTGGCCCTTGAGGCCTTGCATGTTGGGCACCCTTGTATTAGACCATTTGAAGATAGGAAAAAGTTCCATGAGGGAACTTTCGTTGTTGGATGTTTCAACAATATTAAAACTCGCCATTATTGTGGTTAGATTATATATTCATACATATCCATTTTTAAAGATAACTTACTCCTCTAAGTGTGTTCAACAGAAGTGCAAAGTGAGACACATTATATATTCAAAATACAAATCCTATTAGTTATATTAATAAAATTTGCAGGAACTAAGTATTATATGAACAATGACACTTTCAAATTCGTAAATTGTCTATGAATAACATTTTGTGGTTTGATACATTTCTACACCTATCGTTACTCGATTATCAGAATATAATAACGTAGGTCTGCGTTAGAAGCACAATAGCCATTCAATCTCCGTATTTTGAGATAGAATTATGAAATTTACGCAATTAATGTAGATAAACTGTTTACGTTACCTAGACACACGTGACATCATTATATCACACATTACAAAGTAGTTTTATTCCATTTGTCCGTCATTCATATTAATTTATGAATCAGATAAAATTTTGTCATTGATTTTGAAAGCAGCGAATTTCGCTCAACAATGTTTCATTTTTCTCTCTTTCCTTATCTCTCGCCCTCTTTTCTTCTCTCTCTCTTTACTTTCCAGCCAGATACTCAGGTGATTTCGAAGACTAGTTATTGTGTTAGTTTTGCCTATTCTCAAACGCAGAGATTCTATTGTCTATTGTATATGTCTATTTTCAAACGCGGAGAAGATAGAAAACGAAAAACGGCCACCGTAAACGTAATTCCAGTTTTTTCGACAGAGTTAATCCTAAGCTTTTGCACTACTCGGAATTTTCGTTGAGAGGTTATATTACAATTCTTTCAAATTCTTTCATTTTTTCTCCCAGTACAACGGGCTACCAGTGTACGGTTGTTGGAATTACGTAAAAGCTGCCCAAATTGAAAAATCATTGGAATTGTATACAAATATGGATATAAAGTTTTTTAGAGTTACTGAATCCGAATATGACATTATAATTACAAAATGCAAAATGGCGGATCCAAAACGGCTCATTTTTTGGCAATGGCAAATTCAATGGCTCAAAATTTTTCATTGTTTGAAAATTAAAAAAATTAACATTTATATAAATTGTTTGTATGTATTGTTGTGTAATATTTTTGTTGAAATATTCTTTGTAGTATGAAAAGAGTATTTTACATACCTCCAGAAGTATAGTCAATATTAACGTTTCGTATGTTCATCACACACAATTCTTACAAACTCAATTTTCAATACGTTTATTTTCTTTGCGTATAGAAGTAATATAAATTCCGATTCTACTACATGAGAAACATCAAATTTTCATGCAATTTCACTACTTATTTCTAAACGATGTCGGCCATTTTGAATTTTCTAGAAGTTAGAAAAACGAAATTAGAAAAAGGGAAGAATACATACCCACCGGTGGGATGTATAATTATCTTTGGGCTTATATGGATTTCTAATTAGTGATACGTTTGGATTTTACATGACTAAAACCGGTACACCTGTTGCAAGGCACATGTATTGTTAAAACTCCAAACTGGAAAGGCTTGTTGAATTATTTCTGCTATAATATTATCGGGCCCTGGTGCTTTCTTCAGTCCAAGAAAATGAATTGCTTTCTCGCTCTATTGCTTTATTTGAATTTCCTTCGTTTCATTGTTTCGTGAATTATAAACGAAAGTACTCTAAACAGAGTTACCTTTAATTAGGCATTTTGACCAGAAGTAAAGTTTTATCTAAAAAATATAAAAATGGATATTTAAATTAAAATAAATAAAAATAAAATACAAATTAACGATTCTAACTCAGAAATTATCATTTTTTTACTACAAGCAATTGATTCATAAGGCTTGTAGACGTTGGAATATAAATCCTACACCATGACAAATATTTCAAAACGAACCCATTCAACAGCACTCAGGCAAAAGCGCACTCTTTCTCTGCAACTTCATCCTCGGGTCGCTACCTCATTCCGCAACAGCAATCCGCAGCGCAAAAGCCTGGACCACCGCGCGCAGTAAATCCAACGCTACCTCACCGTGACAACCTCCGAATAGGTCACAACACGCGCCGCCCCCACCGCCATCCCCCGTCCCCCCGCAGCGGGCCGGCGCGGCTGCCGTCAGCCTGACACTGAGCTGCCTGCCGTATGCATATTCATAGGCGGGGCGCGGCGCGGGGTGTGGCGTGGCGTGGAGCGGCGTGGCGCCGGGAGCTTTTTGCAGCTTGTACACAAGCCGTGGGCCTTTCACGCCGGCGGGGGGCGGGGCGGGGCGGGTGGGAGACGCGGCGCCGCCGTCGTCGCTTTGTGGCAACGTCAAAGGCGCCGCCCCGGCGACAGGGGTGTGCAACCCGCCTGCGCATGCCCACGACACGTGGCGCCAAGGAACGAACATGCAGCAAATATACGAAAACTTTTTCGACATTTTAGCTTGTTATTGTAGTTGTAAGGGTGTCGGAAAACAGTGGACGCTCATAATAGACAACCCTATACACTCCTAAGATACTCAGTTTTTAATTTCTAAGTTCTTATGAATGGGAAGGTGCATGGCATTTTGGAAAATGTTCAAACACTTTGTTGTTCAAACCTTTGAGTTTATGTTGTAACACAAATACATAAAAAACAATTACACAATTCACACAAACCATTAAAGTGTGTTAAATGAAACTGCAGCACAGAGTAAAATAAATGCAGTACAGCCGTGTGTCTGCGCACGTGGCATAGGAGAGAGCATGTGGTAGAAACCGTTGATCACGGAATTCCAGCCGCGTAACACACAACAAACAAGGGCACCACTCACACGTTGGATGTGCCACATGACAGTGAACTGAATGGTAGCACAAATAAACTGTAGCCCCGAAAAAACACTGTAAAAGCCAGCGGCTTACAAGGCGCCATGCCTCTCCGTTAACAAGTACATTGGAACTGTGTTCGGCGTAGCCGATACTCAATGCATCTTTTGGCGGCACTGGTTCAAAACACAGCCACCAGGATCGCTTTGATTGACTTACGTATTTGTAACATAATTAAATAATTTGTACAGTCACCACCAATCTGCCAGGCGTATCAGACATTGAACAACATTATTAGTTGCGTGAACAGTAGTTTTTTGTATATCAGCATTATAAACGACCTTTTCTTTTGCAAGAAATCGTTCATAATCGGACATTTTACGGCACAAATGATGACGTATTAGCATTTTACTGCACAAATGATGACGTATTATCATTTTACGGCACGAATGATGACGTATTAGCATTTTACGGCACGAATGATGACGTATTAGCATTTTACGGCACGAATGATGACGTATTAGCATTTTACGGCACGAATGATGACGTATTAGCATTTTACGGCACGAATGATGACGTATTAGCATTTTACGGCACGAATGATGACGTATTAGCATTTTACGGCACAAATGATGACGTATTAGCATTTTACGGCACGAATGATGACGTATTAGCATTTTACGGCACAATAATTGCGTCATCAGTCGCACATTCCACCAATTGCAACGAACCGTGAGGTTATAGCGGTAAATGGAACAGCCGTCCATTGTTCTCTCAAATACCCGAGACATCACAACAAAGTTGTTTCGCAAAATGAAGTTTGATTCTCTTAAAAATGTATAATGCTGTTATACAAAAAATAGCGTATGCACCTCGTTTATAATGTTGTTTTATTGCATTTGTACGCATTTGAAAAAATAGCTAATAAATGAAAAGCGAGTTTTCAAGTGTGTGTGACGATGAAAACGCCCACCCTAAGGTTATGCAAACCAATATGAACGGTGAAAGGTTGTCTTCGTGCTAACCATACGAACCTTTTATCCCATGGCCGAGAAGCTGGGTCACTACTGGTCAGTCAAGACCCGTAGAAGGTTGTCGAGCAGGAACAGGTAAAGAAAGAGTAGATAAATTCAGTTACTAAATTTAGAAAAAATCCTTTAACATGTGATGGAACTAAAATCCATGTTTTTGGTCCTTGATACCGAAAAATCGAATGACGACAAAACACCCGTCCATCCATCCGCCGTCTGTAAAGAACGCCAGCGGCAAAATAGTTCATCCGATTGATTCCAAAATTGATATTCTCCGATCGATTTTTCTGATGTCACGGACTCTGGAGTTTGGAATCGATATTTTAATATTCGAGGGTACTTTACATGAAGCCTCGGGGACATTTTTAAAATTTTCAAAAAATGACTCCATCGATTTTGATTTAATGTTGTTGTTGGATAATGTGAAGGACGATTAAAAGAATAGTAGAGGCCTCATTTTCGTTAGAAACTGATTTTTCGAAAACTACAAAAATTCACAATTTTATCGGCGTTTTCCTACAACTACAATTATAAAGATATAGATTTTTACCATTAATGTTCCTATAAGATACATTCGTTTATATAGGTTCGTTCCTAGAAGGTAGATTTAAAATAAATTCATATATAATTTTTCGAAAACTTGAGTACTTTCCGCATAATTTTGCGTGAAATTACGAACGAGAGTACGTGCCCTTTTAGTAGCATTAATTTCTTCTGGTAGATTTGAGGCTTAGGATGATCATGTGTGTAGTTCGGAGTTTCCAGATGAATGGCATCTTTTATTGCCTGAATGGTAGGTAAGCACCAACAGCTAGAATAATAGTTTCTTAACTAATATTCTACGATAGCTAGTTGCTTCGGGTGGTAATTGAGGTCCCACTGACTAGGGAGCGGTATGTATCGAATGTCATATGGCCTCTATTGGTGACAGTTATGCATGACAAGATGATGCTGTTTCAATAAACAAGTAGCTTTTCAGAACTAGAGGCTGAACATATGGTTCGATTTATTGGACAAATTTCCTGAAAATCTGGTTTAGCAGATATTTCTCATTTAAGATGTGTGATGCAGAGCCAACCTTGTTCTACGCCATAAAAGAGTATTTCATACTGTGTCTCCTAAGTTGTGTGGAATTATTTTTTGTTGGACGATATTCCGCACCGCTAAGATAATTATCATGCATATTGTATTTCATGCAGATTGAAGATATACAACCGGAGCAATACTCCAACAAACTGGCCACGGATTGCACGCGTTTTTTCCTTTCTCATTATTGTCCCTTCCTCTCCCCCGTACATACACACTTACACAGTTACACAGTTACATGCACAACACCATTTCACATGTCGGGAGCTTTCATCCTGCCCCGGTAGGGGCACTGACTCGTTGAGGAAGATACCTGAAGAGGGACAAGTCCAGCAGCTGACCTAGCAGATATCACGGTCCATGGCGGATATCGCCATCTCTTGAGAAATAAAATGCAGCGCATTTACAAGATTAACTACCACCGTTGTTGACACGCCCAGAAACGTTAAGATAATCAATTAAAAACAACGCGTTGGTTGAGATCTTAACACCTCTGGCCACATTATTTGCAAGAAAATAACCTTGTACTTGTAAAATCGTCTAGTATTCTTACTCTTCACTGCCCATCATTTGAATCCTTTGAGAAGTGATCTTGAAATCGCATTTACCGAACACACATTACGGTATGTTTTTTAATTTTCCGGTAATGTGTCTTCGTTAATTGTACCAAAATATATCTGTGCAATTACTGTCAGCGACAAACGACAATTTCGAAACTCAGATTACAGATCAGTGTGTAAATTGAATTTCCACGTGTGAACGAATTTTCACGCAAATGCTTCTTTATAATATTCACATAGCGGATCCAAAATTGTATATCAAAAAATTCTAGATTTTATTATGTACTAGATCTATGCAAAAAAGGAAATACTAGATCTATGAAACAACCATCTTTACTGCGTTTCTAAAGAAAGCATAACACAAAATATTCATCTTGGGAGACATTATTTCTCTTAATAGTTCTAGACAAACTGCAAGTAAATCCGTGGCTAGGGAGGTGGATCATTTCAAATCACAAGGGTTCTATTCGTATGAAAATACGGTTTTATTAAAGAAATCCCTTTAGATAAAATCTTCCATTCACTGTAAATGTTACAAAAATAACCCAAAAGATCTAATCTTCTGAAAATACGAGAAGGGATCTAATCATCTGAAAATACGGTTTTATTGTAGAAAGCCCTATACATATACAATACCTTTTCATTTACTGTAACTGTTGCAAAAAACTAAAATATTCTCTATCCGTAAACACTTGGCGATATATGAGTTCACTACACTGAGGCAATTTTTTTCGTGAAAGTTGTAGTGCATACTTTGATCATTACTTTCATTAATATTGAGAGTTCACTATAACCGACTGTTTCAACTTCTTTGTTATATATGTGTATCGGGACCAGTGTCCTCAGTTGACTATAAGGAAAGGTTTATTATAATAGTATTCACTATTCTCTTATTCGATTTCCATACAAATAATTACCTAATTTTATATGTAATTCACATCAAACACCAACTTCGTAATGTATCCCAGCGTGTCGGTTCTGCTTTGTTTTATCAAACTTCACCCATTAATATTTGACTAGACTCACAACAACAACTTAGATTTAGATATAATTCTCCTATGCTTTCATAACAGACCCACATCCCCGCACAGTACGTCTCCCCGGACCCCGTAACTAATTCGAAGGTCCAGCGACGCCTATTAAGTTGCGGGTAGACAAGCCCGCACAACACCCGCGCTGTGTGTGTGGCGTCTAGCCGGCGCTAGCACCGCTCGCGTGGGGCGGACGAGAGAGCAACGGCGGCAGCGCGCAGTGCGCAGTGAGAGTTACGCAAGTTACCCTCCGCGAAGTTACCCTCCTCCTCCTCCTCCTCCGAGCTACTCGAATGGCTCGTCGAGCGAAAGTTGCCGAGCGCCACGCGCCTCGTTCGGCGAGACGAGAGCCCCTCGAGAGGAACCTCCTCGCAGCGCGAACGCTCGGCGCGCGCCAAGCGGCGGTTGCACGAAGCGTGGGTCACGCGCCGAAGAGCCATGCGCGACGATTAAGTCACAAACCAATGCGGACCATTCCGATACCCGGAGAACCACAATGGCGTGAAAAGGCCAACCGTAACCCCACAATAAAGAGCACAATGTAATTTGCAGAAGTTATATATTCGGAGATTTTTTCCTTTAAATATATATATATATATATATATATATATATATATATATATATATATATATATATATATATATATATATAAAAGAAAGTCGTGTTAGTTACACTATTTATAACTCAAGAACGGCTGTACCGATTTGGCTGAAAATTGGTGAGCAGGAAGCTTAGAGCCAGGAGACGGACATAGGATACTGTTTATCCCGTTCGACAGCGTTCCTGTGTGAGAACGCACGTTTTTGCACGTTTTCGCGTGATTTCGCATGTTAGCGGTCATTGTTGCCTGTTGTAACCTGCGCCTGATAATAAAACAAAAAATGTCGTGTATCACAAGGTACTTAACTGAAGAGTGCAACCTATGCACCAAAATACAGGAAAAATAATGAATGATTAATCTACTTAATTTTTTTATTTGTATTTTCTAATAAACAATTTAACTTAATAAATTCCAAAATCTGCTTATTTATTGCCTTTAACAGCCGGTCCCTATGATTACAGCTTTGTATTTCTCTCTTAAACAAAAATCAATTCAAAAAAACGCTCTGGTACGTAATAGATTTTTTAATTATCTATTTAATATCAATTTTTTTGAAATTCTTCTTTGTTTGAGAGAAAAACACAAATCTGCAATTGCTTTATTATCACGAGTGCAACAAGGATAGTACAGTTTCTCACAGTGAGTGCGACGCGAGAAAAAGATGGGACCGGCTGTTAAGGCGGAACAGAGTTCGCCGGGTCAGCTAGTCTATATATATAAAAGAAAGTCGTGTTAGTTACACTATTTATAACTCAAGAACGACTGTACCGATTTGGCTGAAAATTGGTGAGCAGGAAGCTTAGAGCCAGGAGACGGACATAGGATACTGTTTATCCCGTTCGACAGCGTTCCTGTGTGAGACGCACGCACGTTTTCGCGTGATTTCGCATGTTTTCGCGTGAAGGTACTTAACTGAAGAGTGCAACCTACGCACCAAAATACAGGAACAATAATGAATGATTAATCTACTTAATTTTTTTATTTGTATTTTCTAATAAACAATTTAACTTAATAAATTCCAAAATCTGCTTATTTATTGCCTTTAACAGCCGGTCCCTATGATTACAGCTTTGTATTTCCTCTTAAACAAAAATCAATTCCAAAAAAACGCTCTGCTACGTAATAGATTTTTTAATTATCTATTTAATATCAGAGCGTTTTTTTTAAGTTCTTTGTTTGAGAGAAAAACACAAATCTGCAATTGCTTTATTATCACGAGTGCAACAAGGATAGTACAGTTTCTCACAGTGAGTGCGAGAAAAAGATGGGACCGGCTGTTAAGGCGGAACAGGTTCGCCGGGTCAGCTAGTCTATATATATATATATATATATATATATATATATATATATATATATATATATATTCTAACGCCACAAACTACTGTGACAGTTGTCTGAAAGAATGCTCTTTCGAGCTTTGAATATGTCAGGGGGCAGGATCTCTAGGGTGTGAGAAAGATGTACACCCAGACACAGAATTAGGTAAAACAGTAATATATTCTTAGAAAGTATTGCACAAATTAAACCCTTTACACTGTCACATAAAAGAGAAGAACAAAAAAATACCAAATTGTTAACTGCGCGCTAGGACGCATGCAAATCCACTAGTGGTAATATCGCTTAGAAAAATTGCAAAAAAATGTTTGCCTAATGATTTCACTCTTCACCCAACTAGCGATCATTTGCCTTATAACACCCGTGCACGGAGTTCTTGTCTGACCAATATTAATTAATGAAATTTAACTTTTCCTACACTTCCTGGATTGATTTACCAGTACACATTATCACAGGTCTTACTACCATTCACATACAAAATTTTTCTCGTCAATAATTACATACACAAAATGAAGAACACAAATTAACTATCTTTACTACAGCTTCGGAATGAAATGTACCATCTGCGTACGAGGTTATATCAAATATTTCGCCGTTTCTCAGTTTTAAGGCGAACATGCCAAAATTTAGTATTCTTGTTTCTGGTGCTAACACTACCTTTCTAGTTCCTGTCTCCCACTTCAGTTTTATGCAAATTTGGAAATCAAGCCGTGCCGCCACTCGCGTGCGAAGTGTGTGTGTGTATATATATATATATATATATATATATATATATATATATATATATATATATATATATTGGTGTCTTTGGAAATATTCAGAGAAGAACGACTCAAGGACGAGAGCGAGAAAGTCGTGAGACCGGGGGTGTAGCATGCCAATAGCCTCGGGGCAAGCAGACGGCGGAGCGCGAGTGTGGCAAATGCGGTGAGAGACCGGAGTGAAAAAGAATCCCCCCGCATCGAGTTCAAAATCGAGACAAAAACGGTGAACAGCAATGCCAAGTATTAAGTGAGTTCGACTGAAGTGAAAAACCGTAATGCTTGGACAAGCTGTATCTGTGTGGGACGGAAAATAAGCGAGAACGCGTGTGCGCCAGCGTATGCGATAGAAAAGGAAACACTGCGGTACATCGTCGGAGCGTCTGATAAATAGATTTCGAGGTGTTGGAAATCATACTCGGATAGAATGGGTAGTAGCAATGCCCTGAGTATTGATGGTGTGTAAGAAATCCGACCTGTGATAGGCAAATAGATAGACCACGGGCGGGACACGACAACTTAGCCTAGTGTAGTTGTCTGGATAGAAACATTTAGTGCGCGGCCGAGTGGTGCGGAGAGTAAACATTGTATAAGGAGAGAAATCATGGCCTCCTATGTTGTTTCAGTAGTATATATACCTCGGCTCTCATACGCAAACTATCTTCATAAATAATGAGTCTAAAGAAAGATAATTTCACGTAAACGTGACGAATTGCACTTTGATTTTAAAAATATGAAAGATTAGTGTAAATAAATCTAAATAATCCCCTTAAATGCAACCCGCAGCACTCGGTCGGTTTTTTTTTTTTTTTTTTTTTTTTTTTTTTTTTTTTTTTTTTAAATCCATATCGCTAAACAACTCCTAAACGAAGCGTTTTAAGGCATTGAAAAATTAAAATCTTGAAAGTAAAGGTCTCAAATAAACGTTCCTCACACCGTATTCTGCATTATGAGATCTTAAATATTCTATTACGTTTTTGCTGGTTCGCCACTTCTCGATTCTACCCCAACTGTTCAGAACCTGTAGAATCTGTAACTGCATGTGAAATTAAACTAATTACTTGATAGTCTACGCGACTGAATTACACGGGTGTACCCCTCTCGGTAATAACGTTAAAAGAGAATAGTTTGCATTGACAAGGGTGTATTGTATTGTTATCCGTTACAAGGAATGTATGTAGAATAAGTGATTGAGGATAGGAGGGTCTTGAAGATAAAAATATATTACTGGCTGAATATGGAAATGAAACAATAGGAAAGAGGGTGGGGTTTAATAATAAGTTATATATTAATAAAAAGGGAGCTACCTTTTTATTAATATATTTTTTTTAAAATAACTCGAATTATGAATTAATTAATTTTTAATCTCATTTAATGGAGAATAAAACCGAGAACAGGAAATAGAATTGTTCATAAGAAATTGAATTAAATAATTAAAAATTATCAGCTGGGTGTAGGAGAAATATCATGTTGGACAGAATTATGAGTGATTCATTCATGTTGAGCGGTCATTATTTTTTGTTGAGCGGAAATATTTTAAAAATTTGATCGGAACGATGAGTACTAACTTTAGTTTCATGTAAATGACATTTTTTGTAATAAGTAAGTAGATTGTTTATGATTTCCATGCTTTATTATCAATGCTTGTACTCCTTTATCCTAAACCCATTCACGGGCAAGGATATCTGTCCTCAGATATCTCACTATCTCTAATATAAATCATTTATTTTGTGAACCATTAGACTCGTCACAATATATAAACTAATCCATATTATTTAGCAATGTATCAATTATACTATAGATTATTGTAATGTAAATACCCCATATTTGTGAATTTTAGTGATTTTTGCATTTCTAGTTTATTGAGTGTTTTTTAGTTTACTGTATTTGTTATTTCTAACACCATGAATAAAATTAAGTAAGCCGAAATAAAACAAAAAACATTTTATCGTAATATATTTTCTTGTTTTTCACTTGAGGTAGTCATGTTAAATAAACCAATTGAACAAATAATAGGGCACTGATTAAGTTGGAACATGAGTAAAACGATGTCCAATGTTCATCTAGCAAAGCAAATATATTAAAATCAAAGGGTGAAGACTATGGCATTCTAAACCATTTCCACAAGGACGGAAACATGCACAAGATTGCACATGACAACCCAGGTTTGACTGATTACATCAAAAATGATGTTACTCCTTTTTCCCCCTCCACATTTTCTTGACAAAATATATTAGCATACAAATAACAAACGTTTTAGATGTTTTTGTTAAATATAACGAAACTCGTGCAAAAAAACACAAAACAATAGCATAATATGACAAGAAAACGTGCGCACATTTTCTCCTCCCCCATACGTTATATACGTTTTTACTGTTTTGTTGACCAAATAAATCAAATCGAATCAAATCAATTCAAATCAGATCAGAATTGCTGAGTCATTTGCTACACTGTTGGCTGCAGGGAAGATCCAGGAAAATCGTATTCATGTGTCTGAGTTGTGGTTCAGCCACTCTACCTTTAGAAATCAATTTTTCACTGCCATAATACCGCGCACCGGGTTTCAAACAGTATCTCAAGTATTGATATTCGATGATAAAGAAACACGCATTGCAAGAATTGCAATGACCAATGACAAACTTCAGGCAGTAAAAGAAATTTCTGACATTTTTGCTAAATAGTAATTATACCCCGTATGAACTTCCTGACAATTAACATAAAATTTTGCCCGTTTTTCGTCATCTGCACATTTTCTGTTTATATGAAATAGAAATCAGGAAAATACGGCATCAAAAACTGGGTAAGTGCTGACGCAAAAAAATTGTTAACTTTGTAATCTGCGAGTGTATTTGTATTGACAAGAAATGAGAGATAAGTAAATCAAGTACAACGCATGGTTGTGAATAAGTTTGAACCACATTTTCATTCTGGACGAGGAGTAAAATCTGATAACTTTTTCATTTATATACCATTGGCTGAGAAGTTATTTGATATAAACCTAACACTTCTTGGACCTCTAAGAATGAAAAACGAGAAATACCTCGAGAGTTTCTATCTAAAAATAGAAGGAATAAAATGTTCATTGTTTGTCTTCAATAAAAAGATGACAGTTGTTTAATGTATTCCCCGAAAAATTAATGGTTGCTCTTCTTTCTACACAACATCGTGATAGTTTTGTTGAAGATGAGCATAAAAAGCCTATCATAATTCACCATTATAATAATGAAAGAGAAGACGTGGATATGGAAGATGTGATGACAAGAGAGTATAGCTGTGTTCGAATTACTAATTTATGCCCTTTATTATGAAGATATATTATCTCAGCTCTGAATTTATATATATATATATATATATATATATATATATATATATATATATATATATATATATATATATATATAATGTTCAGTGACATACCCCAGCTGGTAGAAAGACCCAACAAGAAAGGGAGAGAGATTCCTTCAGTAACGTATGTTCATGTTGGCTACAGCTCAAATACAAGAGATTACAAGAACTCCAATTGGTTTGCAGTTGAATATTGTAAGAGCCACCGAAGCTACTTGTTATGAAATAAAAAGGAATTTCAATGAAGCTCGTAAACAAAATTCGGCAAGTATGAAATCGGAGAAAGCGTGTGCTTTATGTCTAAGAAATCACGACAGAAAAGCAAGTCACATGTAAAAAACTTGCAAAAACCTAGTGTGGCAAATTCATAGAAAAGACACAATAATAGCAGTGTTTTCAATATTGACAAATAATGTATTACGTATTTTTAACATAACATAATTACATATTTTATTCGTCTCAAGATCACTTCTCTCTCTTTTTTGGACTTCAATTATGGACTAGGTAAATAATCGTATTTTCTCTATATATATGAATTGAGTGTGAAATGGAAATATTAATTTAGATTTTTTCTTGTTTAAATCGTTAACATTTAAAAGATTCTCACGGCTTCATAAATTATTTTCTTAAAAAATTCTGGTGAGGTAATTGAATTGCCATCGACCATTGGTAGTACCATTTTAACAAGAATCCTTGGTTGCAGCAGGTATATACCAATCGTTTTGTTTTTGAATAGAGACTCTTCATTTTAAGTTCAAAAATTTATTATTGCAACAGAACTTCGCAATAATCTGCAAATCTATTTATGACGTTCGCTCTACACCATTACATAACTTTCTCCAGACAAAATACACAGTACGCGATAGAGTAATAAATAAATAAATAAAAAATCATTTTTTGAAATTTTCTATTAAAAAATTTTCAGTTTTGCGGAAGGGGAAAGGTCACGTATATTATTTAAACAAGTCCTATACTTGCGGTCCTTTCTATGTGGTCAGTAATGGTATTGTCCTTTCTTGTACGAACTAGTTCAAAGAGCTCATTCAAAACAGTTGCTTCAAAAACACATCTGTCTTCTACTTCGACACAAAACAAAATTTCATGGGTGTGATTATAGGCAGGTCTGGTTGGATTGATTGATTTTTTCGTGTTTCCGGGCGCGTCAACTGCTTCGGTCATTAGTCCCGTTAGTGTAGTGCATGTTTTTTTCTTGGGAGATGGCGGTGATCTTCCCCCGCTCGATGGCGAGATCCGGCGCCGACCTACCGTCGGCTAGTGGGGTTTCCCCCTAACCAGAACTCTCCCACCAGCGGGGCACCGCCCCAGCCGGGACAAGCTCTAAGCTCCCGACCGGTCTCCAGGAATATGTGGTAGTGTGGTGCATGTTAGTGTAAGTGTGTGTGTAAGGGAAGAGGATAGGAAAAGGAAGAGGAAGGACAGATCACGCGCGGTCCGTGGCCCGTTTGGTAGGTACTGCTCCGGCATTCGCCTGGTGTTGATCGGAGAAACCACGGAAAACTACCGATCAGAGCAGCCGGCCGCTAGAATTCTCCTCCAGACAGCCATTGAATTCGACCTACCTGAAAAGCTTGTGTCGAAAATCCTGCCGCCGTGGGGACTGGAAACCTAGAAACTCCTGGTGAGAGACGCTGCAGTGACATCAGTTGATGCACTGAGCTACCGCTACCGGTTCTGGTTGGAGTTTCTAAGGAACTATTACGCGCTGCGCTTGTTTCTAATTATTTTCCAAACATCCGATACGAGCAGGAAGACGAAACTATCACTTACATTGAGGAAAGGTTTTAGCAGTAAAAGTCTTCAATTTTGAAATGTATCTCCTTATCTAAATAAAGAAGCGTTGTACTCTTCCGTTGTCCATCTCCAATGTTCTTAAGCTTAAGCGGCTACTCGGTCCAAAATACACGGACACACAAAACCTCGTCCTTTGGCAACACTCATTAGTGTAAAGGGAGTGTTTTAACAACCACTCGAAGAGTACATATTTATTTTTGACTGAATACCTCTGTGATATCATTTGACCTTTGAGTGTAATTGCCATTACTCTACAAACAGTTATGTCGGTTCCGACAGCTGAGATCGTTTGGCACGGAGGTTTGCTTAACCCTTAGTTACTCGCTTGCTGGAACTGTTATCGCTGTAGGTGTCAGATATCATTAGCGCGTGTTCTGACATTTGACCTAACCTCGCAGAAGGCATTCAGCTGAATCCTCCATACTCAGTTGCGTAAGATTTACTGCAGTGGCTAGTCAATTGTATTTCCGTTGGAACGTGTTCGTTGGCGTACTTTTTACGCCATACGGGGACCAGTGTGAGTTTTCAATTTCTTTTAATTATTTCAGAATTTTATTAATATTTATTGATATAATTGCACTCCTTTACTTAGTTTTACATTAGGAATAATACAGACATGAACCATTTACCGGAAAAGTAGATATGTGAATTATTACATAAGGAATCGTCACAAGACTAAATTTGTGATGTTGCAAGTGATTCTGAGGAAGAAGTTGTAGTGGCCGAAACTGAACATGACACGTGTTCTTATCTTGATTATGTTAGTTATTATTGAAGCAGAGATTTAGAGTGTAGAGATATTTTCATTGGCAAAGGCAAGGTTACAAAGTGGAATAAAACACCGATTGACAGCAAATTTACAATAGCTGGAAGTCGTGATAATCAAGAATAACCACCAACAAAATTAAGAAATCACCTTCACATTTGTGGAAGAGAAAAAAACGCGCATTACTACTCTTATTATTACACTTACTAACTGGCACAAAAAATATATTCTTAAAGTCAACCTATGCAAAAATTATTCTAAACACTAATATGCTAAATTTATTATTATTATTATATTATTATTATTATTATTATTATTATTTCTATTGTGATGATTATTTAATGAAAATTGTAATACGTATTTATTTCAAAGAAAACTAAATAAAAATTATATCCAAACATTATTCAGACCTTGCAGAGTTCATTTTCCTAACAAAATAGGCCTGGGCTGCAAAGTACGCCACCGGGTACTTGTGTGACAAAACATAGCGCGAGTAACTAAGGGTTAAGTGTGGAGGCTTAGTGGAGCACTCCAAACACCATTTATCACCTTCCAAACCTCTTCCTCCCTGTAGACACCGGGGCTTCGAGAGTTGCGCCCAAGAAAGCTTTACACCCATGCATTCGAATCCACCGTTTGGTGATACAATAAGAGAGTATTTTGTTCCCCGTTTTCTGTACAAATCACACATAAAAATGATGTAATCATAAAAACAAATATTTGTACATCCTTCTTTTTCAACTCAACAAAATAGTATCTGTAGTTTCTCTACAGATGCAAGGACAGCAAAGTCTTACTGAATTCCCTTCCTTACCAATACGCCAATATTTTTTTCCTAGGGCTTTTATCCAGCCGACAGCCGGTTACCCTTTACGTCCCGAAGGGACGCATACTCGACCATACACTAGACAAACACTTGCGGGCTCCTCTGATCTGGGGTCAGCAGAAAGCGAGGCCCTCCGCGACAACACATACATACAATGTCAAGGGACAAACAGCCATGCCCAAGGCGGGGCTCGAACCCGCGACCCTTCGGGCCGAAGCGCTGAGTCGGTACTCGCTCTTAGCCACCTCGGCCATCCAGGTCGGCGCCAATATTTTATTCTAGAGATTATATTTGTGCTCCTAAAATATACCCACAGGTGCATTGGTCTCAATCGCTATATCAAAACCGTTGGAGTATCTGCAAGAAATGGCAGTATTTGTAGAGGCATGCTGCTTCATGTCACCTTAATTTAATGAAATGCCAGTATAATTGTTTCCCGGGCAAAATAATGCATTTTCTTTGAGTAAATATACCTTTCCTCTGAAAAGAAATACACAGAAATGTCATGATCAGATACACGAGAGGCGAAAGGTATATTTTCTCTGTCGTGCCCTGCAGTGGCCGTTGGATTGAAACCTTCAAACGTGGACACGTATCGACTGGCTCTACTGAATGTCGAGCGGTTCACGTCGAGTTGAAGCTCCTTCACCACTGCAAACTATGAGCCCCTGGCAACTTGCCTTTTTAAACAGATTCTCATAAATGACTTTAGTTATGTAAAGGCGAGCTGTAATTGGCAAGATTTTTCAAGGCTCTAACGCCTTCGGTATCTCTATAGGAACCCGTGAAACAATTGAAGTACTTCAGCACGTTAATCCATTCAGGCACCGTGTCCTCTGTAGAGGACAGTATTCTTGATGTTCATTTTACTTTCTATAAGTGACAGATTTAATTTCGTGATGTAGTCTTAGAGAAAACAGTTTTAGTAGTTTTCAATAGACAGCAGCACTTTTTTAATTCGGATGGGTTCTATTTTGATACAAACCGTTCGTGTTCAAAAGCGAAACGCAAGGCTGATGTCGCTCCCAGAATTAGTGAACTGTGTTTCATCTAGTACTTTAATGATTGGTATTTTTCCTCTTTACATTGGTTGTAACTATTGTATAGAATAATTTATTGTCCATAAAATACTGTAGTTGGGGAAATAACGTAGGGTATTTATCTGTCCACTGTGGAGGACAAGGTGTCTTGGAGACACCATGATAGACCAAGATAGTCTTCAGACTGTTGAGGAAATTCGGCTGCAATTTCGAATTATAGGCCAGAAAACAAGTAGATGCACGAGTTGGGACAGAAAAAAGGAAAGCTTTATAGAGGTGCCACGCCATGAAGTAGTGCAGCACTACAATGAGAGCATCGGAGGAGTCGATAAGCAGGACTTCGTTTCCCTCTATCGAACATTTATCAGATCACAGAAATGGACCCTTAGGATGATGGGTCGCACGGTACATGGTCTTGTTCCTGCGGTCACTAACGTATGGCATGAGTAGAAACTTCATGCAGAACTCTTAGGTTTGCTGGAAAAAGGATTTTAGATATTTCCTTTTCGGCTCCAGGTTGCTGAATCCCTTATCTTAGCTGGCAGAGCTGAAAGCAAAAAGAGAGGTCACCCTTCCACCAGCTCGACAGAAAATTATCTAAAAATGCCTGAGCGTCAAAATGAAATTAGACCGCTTGAAGAAGTACGCTACGACCACCTAGATCATATACCAATTTTTGATAATGTAAACGAGACAGGTCGATGCAAAGAAATTGGGTGCAAAGCAAAAATGTACATCAAATATAAAAATGTAACTTACATTTATCAACTGTTTATAAGCATTCCACCAAATAATAAATTCAATGAAATATTTTTTTACACAGAAATCATAAACATTTTTGTATAAAACTAATTTTTAGTATTGATAGATCCATGTATATCATTTTCAAAGTTCCTTTCTTTTTCTTCGAGTCCTTTGAGTCTCTATTTCCTCTTCAGAGAACAATTTGTAGCTTGGTTTACGGATAAAGTATAACAATTCTGAGAATGCGAAAAATAAGTAAAAAATAAATTTGTTGTGTGTGAAAGTGTTAAAGGAGCTTAGGAAAAATCGTTACATTTCCCAAAACGATTCGATAACAAATGTACCAAGAAGTGTTTAGGTAAATCAAAACGTTTGTCCGTCGTTTAAAACAAAAAGTTTATAAAATTTTAAAACTGAAAACGCAAATTTCATGTTCTCCAACTTCTTAATTCAAAATGTTTAATTTCACGGATATTACAAGAAATTCAATATTACAGACAACGAAAGACATTCATTGTAATATCTTACCACGTTTCTATACTCTTGCCACAACTAAAGTACTCTCAATCAACCTAGACAACCTATTTAAGAAGGGTAATAAGCTGTCACGACAAGGGAATTTGTATCGCAAATTAAATTGAAGGAAGGCAGTCTAGACTGCCTTGATTGAAGGTTTTCACTGGCTCCTTTAGACAAGGCTATCTAGACTGCATCATTGTAGGATTAGATACATTACAACAAGAGACCGATGAAATAAAACGATAAATTAAATAGAGGGGATAGAATTCAATGGGAATCTCATCACAGCGGAATTGGAAAAAGAAAAACAATAGCAGTTTACGTTTACCTAGAACGGTTTGTTACACGAAGTACCTCTTGAAGAAAGGTGGTCTTTTTCAACAATGAGGGGTTCTAAAAATATGCCTTCTAGTGCGATAAATTCAAATATTTCATTTATTTTTGTGACAGGATAATGTTTATCTTGGTAAATGGTATTTATATCACAATTTTAACAAAATGCTCTTACAATCATCACGGATGACTGATGTATTGAATATATCAGGAAAAATAAAACAAATAACATTATTTTAACAAACTGAGTTCTACATAATTCAAAGTTGCATTATTCAAACTAATTTTCCATTGTTAAACAATTTTTATCACAAGAGATTTTTCAAAATCTTGCTTAGATTAATTTCTGAACATTAATGTTCTGCTGGTTTCTTAACTTCTTACAAATTCGTGTGTGTGTGGGTGTACTTTACCTCCTGCTTCGTTAATTCTTTGTTACTCCATTCTAGTGTCTGGTCATCGCCAAAAAAGGTACTTTCATTACTTCATCAATTACCTAATTAGTATCAACCGTGTTAATTCCACAAGTCAAAGTATACAGTCGATGTTTCATGAAACAATCAGTGTTTTACATCGGTACAAGAATATCTTCTAGTCAATAAATATTTTCACCTCTCAAGTCAATAAACAATGGACATAAATTAATATGCATAATCAAATGGAAAAAATAACTTTAAAATATATTATAAAACAGCGTTGGCAAAAAAGTAGAACTGAGAGATTACGATAGAAATTTTCTCAAAGTTTCTTACACTCTCATACAATCTATATTTTCTATATCAATCGGTAAAAGTCCATTAAAAGTGAGACCCACTTTCATCTCGCTTCGATATTCATAAGGCACACCCGATCCCCACCAGAGGCTTCGGAGGAAGATGAACGTGCAAGTCCTTTCCGAATTGATATTCATATCCCTGGGGAGAAAGGAGATTCTGGAGTCGAAGGTAATCGTCATTTGAAATTGCATCATATCCCCCTGCAGTCTCAAGAGATCATTCCGGCTCGTAGACTAAGATTCAAACCAGAAATGGCCTTCAAACTGATGTGAACATTTCTCATCACATGCCATTGAGCAATTATTGGAACACATTCTAAATATTATTTATATGAAAATCTCAATCAAATTCCTTAAAACAAGAATATTATACATTAAAATCATTTTATTTCCAGAAAATTAAACACATTGAAAATTTGAAAGAACATTTTTTTAACGCTGATGGTCTCATTCGTATCTTTTTAATGTCGTTAATACACATTTTCTTTTTACTGAAGTGGTAATCAAGAAGTTATTTTTTCACAAAATTTAGATTTGTTTTAATATATAATTAGTAGTGACAATAAATGACATGTCACATAGTTTCGGAAAAATGATTTTCAATTAAGGAACAGCTTCAACAGTTTATTATAACTATCTGTCAATCGCTGAAAAACATAAGACAATCGGTAGAATTGAACACTTTACGAAACTAAAGCACGACCCGTTAATTTATTTTATTCCTCAAAATGAAAGCATTCTTTTCCTGACTTTCACCTAAAACGAAAAACAAACGCTAGTAGTGCGCAAAGAAAGAAAAAACCTTCACCAAAATTACGAGAACCGCCCTGGGCGGTATTTTGCTTATCCACCTCCCATAATAAACCGTATATTTGCATTAATGTATAACTTCTATTAATAATAAATGATATCATGTCACATGGTGTTGGAAAAATGTTATCAATTAAGGAACAACTTAAACAGTTCATTATAACTAGACTATCTCGCAATCGCTCAAAAACTTAAAGCAACGAAAGAACTAAACACTTTACGAAAGTAAATCACGCCCCATTAATCTATTTTATTCCTCAAAATGAAAGCATTATTTTCGCAACTTTCACCTGAAATGAAAAATGAAAAAAACTCTAGTAGCGCACAAAGAAAGAAAAAAAACTTGGCAAAAGTTACGAGAACCGCCCTGGGCGGTATTTTGCTTCTCCACCTCCCATAATAAACTGGCGTGCGCTTCTCATAGCGGCCGTGCGGCGCGCGACAGGCGCTGATGACGCGGGGCGGGAGGCACGCGCCCGGGGATCCCCCTCCGGCGTCGTGCGGGTTGTATTTATCAGCCGGCGCAGGGGCACCGCATCGATTCGGCCGCCCTGGGCGGAATAGGCGTTCTGGGTACACAAACGCCCTACCCCGCGCCGAGAGCAAACGTTTGCAGGCAAGCAGGTGTCCTAATGCGGTGGTAAATCTAACATCAGACGCAACGCGCCGTTCGGATTACATATAATAGCCCGAATTGTATTGAACAGACAGCCTCACATTAACGTGTAAATGCGGCAAATTGTGGGAAAATGTAAGGCACCTATCATTATCATTATTATTATTATAATTATAATAATAATTATTATTATTATTATTTATGTCTGAATTTTATGTTTAAACTTTTTAATTTTTATTTATGCGTACGATGAATACTGAATGATTAAAACGTTGAATCAAACATACAATAATGTGACATGAACGAAAATAGGTCAATCATAATGAAGTAAAAAAAATTTAAACATTTGTGTGGAGAAAAACTTAACAACGCATTAAAGCTTTCTCAGGGAAAAGTGTATATTGATGTTTGCATTGAATTACCTTTATAATTTCAAAAACCTTTTGTTCCCTTTGGCTATAAACAATATCAAAAAATACATTTTCCCAAAATATTTATAGCACATACGTATGGTATATAAATAATGGTATTTGCTTATCAGTGCAATACTTGGTATATATAATATTATGTACATAATAGTTTGTTTGATTTAATTATGTTATATAGTGGTGTACGTGTCCGTGCATGTGCGCGTTCTTGTGTGTGAGTGTGAGAGTATATGTGTGTACGAGTCTGAGTGAGTGAATTTGAGAGTGTGTGAATATGAGAGTATGTGTGTGTGAATGTGAGAGTATGTGAGTGTGTGAATGTCTGGGTGAGTGAATGTGAGAGTATGTGTGTGAGTGTGTAAGAGTAAAGGTATGTGAGAGTATGTGTGTCTATGCGTGCGTGTGTGTGTGTGTGACCGTGGTCCATTCACCCGCCTGCAGCTGGGCCCGCGCGGTCATTTGGCCGCCTAGAAGCGCGCACGAACCCTGTGCGAAGCGGGAGCGTCGGAGCCGCGGGGGTGGGGGTTGGGGTTGGGGGTGGGGAGAGGGGGGCGTCGTATAGCGTCGCCGGCCGCGCACTTCATTTATATGTAAAACCGGCGGCGGCGGCGGCCGCACCGGCGGAAGGCCGAAGTCGCCGGCAAAGGAAGGGCGGCAAAGGAGCAATGGCCTGAAGGAGCAGCCAAGGGCCTCGGGGCCTGGCGGTGGGAGGCCGGAAAAAAGGTGGATTGCGTCGGAGGGCGGCGCCTGAGGCAGGGCTTGAAGGCTCGCAGGCGAGGCCTTGTGAAGGATCCGGGAAAGGAGGGTTAACCGCCGAGGACAGCCCTCTTGCAAGTAGCGGCAGAGGGGATAATGATTCGATAGTAACAACTTCCCCGGGGGAGCAAATAGGTGGAGTTATTACGTGCAAACATGCTACAAATTTCTTTTGAAGACTGGAGAACAAACGTTTCATACAATAAACAAGTAATAAATTGAAAGTTTAAAAGTTACATAGAAAGCGGTGACGAGTGTTTACGTAATATTACTATTGATTACTACGACGACGATCAACAAAGACTCTTTATTTTCTTAATGTCTATGTGAATGTGGCGTCGCCGAATTACTTGAACAATATTTTCAAATGTTAAAAACTTCTTCTACCCAAGTTTTAAATAAACATATAATTTAAAACACAAAGTGCTCTGGCACAAATTAATGTCAAAATCGAAAGTATGGCTGTCGTGCGCTGGAAAATGGAACATTTTCGACTCAAAATCTCCTATTGCCGGGCTCTGGTAACAATAAAACCATTTGCTAAAGATAGAAAAACAATCTTCTAACACGTAGTGTAGCCAGAATCCATGTTTGGGCACCCATGATATCCAAAAGTTGACTGTCGGCAAAACGTACGTCCGCCCGTCCCTCCCTCCCTCCGTCCGTCCGTCCCTCCGTCCGTCCCTCCATCCGTCCCTCCGTCCTTCCTCCGTCCTTCCTCCGTCCTTCCTCCGTCCTTCCTCCGTCCTTCCTCCGTCCTTCCTCCGTCCTTCCTCCGTCCTTCCTCCGTCCGTCCCTGCGTCCGTCCCTCTGCCCGCCCCTCTGCCCGCCCCTCTGCCCGCCCGTCCGCCCGTCCGCCCGTCCGCCCGTCCGCCCGTCCGCCCGTCCGCCCGTCCGCCCGTCCGCCCGTCGGCCCGTCCGCCCGTCCGCCCGTCCGCCCGTCCGCCCGTCCGCCCGTCCGCCCGTCGGCCCGTCCGCCCGTCCGCCCGTCCGCCCGTCCGCCCGTCCGCCCGTCCGCCCGTCGGCCCGTCCGCCCGTCCGCCCGTCCGCCCGTCCGCCCGTCCGCCCGTCCGCCCGTCCGCCCGTCCGCCCGTCCGCCCGTCCGCCCGTCCGCCCGTCCGCTTACTTGATTTTTTTTGATTAGATTTTGTTGTTGAATAGTGCGGAGGACGTTTAAAAGATTTGTCTCATTTTCTTTCAAATTCCTGATTTTTCGAAAATTGAAAAAAAAAATTAAAGCTACAAATTTTAAGATGCAAATTTTTGCCTCAGACAAAGACTGTTGTACAAAATTAGCTCTTTGAAAAAAGTCTTGTACAATGTTTTGAAAAAAAGCGTAGTATTTGCGTAATTTGTGATAGAAATTTACGCACTTTTTCTCTTAAAAATTGCCCCAAATTTCTTCTTAAAATTCTCTCCACATATGCAATAAGGGACGGTATGAATATGGTGGTGGTCCCATTTTCCAGTATCGCTCGCTTTTCCGAAAATTGCAAAATAAATTAAAACCACAAAATTGGAGAAAGAGATTGTTGCGTCAAAGTGTGTTGTACAAAATTAGCCCTTCGAAAAAGTTCTCATACAATTTCTGGAGAAAACGAGTAGTTTTTGCGTGATTTCTGCTTGATATTAATGAAATATATACAGGTGTCACACCAACTACGAGCCACGAGAAAAATTAAAGGAGTATTATGAAAAATATTTAATTTAATTTTATTTATAATTGACTATTTAAAATTGCAAAATTCTATTTATACTTTGTCGCACTTTTACTTATTAGTTTAATCTACAATTTGTATTCTCAATGTATTGATGTATATGTTTAATGCAACCCGCGAAGTTTAATTGAAATTTTCGCAACAATGCAGCATAGATTTTGAGAAGATCATTGTTGTCGAATATTGAGATGGTGGCAGTAATATGATACAGCTGTTTCATTTAGTCGAGCTTGTGTTTGGAAATAAACCTTTTAGAAATGATTCGAAACCTATTTGATAATCCATATTTTTGTCACGGTATTCGCTGGTGCCATCAGAGAAACTGACGATAGATTGAAAATAGCATGATTTATACAGCGTAACTCCTAGGCTGAGAACTAGTACTTCTGTTTGCAATGAATTTCAGAGCAGTTTTTTTGTAAATGAGCGATGTGGTATGAAAAATTTAATATCATCTGATTCTTAAAAAAATTACTCTGCATTGAATAAAAGAAAAAATACATTAACCGTATAACGTCATCAATAACTTAAAGACACCTATGTTCGCGAAAGTTTTTCCACAAGAGCCTGTACTAATTTAAACTTATTTTAGTCAAAACTTAGGCAAGTAAGAGACAATTTTTTTATTATTGTCTTGAAGAACAGATATTACAGTGCAAAGAACAGATACAAAAAATCAACTAATTATTAAAAACCTAATTATTAAAATTATTAAAACAATTATTAGTCAAATCATTCAAAAGGTATGACATCTCTCAATTTGAGGTTTATGATGGAAGTTCATAATTTCTTTCACAGATTCCGCTCTTTTTCCGCCAGCACTTTTTCCTAAAGCCTTCTCTGTTACTATTTTTTCACGACTTTGGAGGATTGAAATGCTTATTTACTAATCTATTTCTGAACCTGATTTTACCGAACCGTTTCAGTGGCTTTCAGCGTACCTTTGTTTTCACAGAAGAAATTAATTATACTTCTTTATAGATGAACTAGTGAGAACCCGTCAAAATTTGACGGTGAGATTTGAGATAAATGTAAAATACTGTACCCAGACTAATGTTCACAATATGTTGCATTGTTTGGATCTTCAGGGTATAACGAAGATATTCTGTGATGTGGAGTTCCCAAAATTTTGAACACGTATGGCCTATGACCAGATGGCAATGCAATATGCCCCACATATTTCAATAATACACCAAATGACACAAAAGAAAGAGCACTATTATACTGACGGATATTATTTCTAAAGTTTTTTGATGTGTCATCATCTGTAAACAAATTTGATTACTTCTGGCATATTGCTCGAAGGTAAACTTATTTTCCCATTTAAGCAACACAGAGTAAACTCGTTTGCAGAATTTATCTCGCATGGGAAGTACAAAGCAGAACAAAACTGACATTTCATAGACAACGACCCAACAGAGAACGAAATGACTTCACTAACACGACTTCTATGCTGACTTTCTCTTTCCCTGCGTCCACTTAATGTACGTTTGCGTCTTTTGGGGCGCGTGGGCAACGATTCGAAATTCGACATAACCTGTGTACAACTTCACTACTTAAGTACAACCGAGCAAAACCCACTGTCCGAATGTTCTCTACAAAATACACCACAAAAGCAAATACATGCAAACTGTCAACGCCATAATGCAATTATTACACTGAAACAAAACCTTGACGAATTGTAAACAAATCTCAACAATCAAAACAAAACATCAAGCAGCGTGGATTCACATCTATCCACTCATATATATATATATATATATATATATATATATATATATATATATATATATATATATATATCGATTTTGAAACAGCCACCCTTTGGAAGAAAACAATTGACTATTGATAAGCGTACTATTAAAGAAATATTTAATTAATTAATTTACACACTAAATGTTGGTGAATCAACACAAACAATATCTGATAACACATCTAAGGATCACATTCTTTCATTTAAAGGAAAAAAAATACTACAATCGGTTCAATAGAAGCTCTAAACGAAGCCATGGCAGAATACCTTTATTTTTAAATATATAGATACAGACATGGAAATGTAAAGACACATTTGATAATGAAAAGAGGTATACACAGCTTCAATTACACTAACGTGTAAAACATAATTTCTTGTTGACGACCACTTGATTTAATCTCAGAGCCTGCATTGCCGCTAACCCTGCAGCAACTCTGACCGGAAGGTCCTAGGGTTCGGCTCCCGACGGCGGCGGATTTTCGATACTAGCAACTGTCTGTAGGAGAACTCTAGCTGACGGCTGCTCTGATCGATAGTCTTCCATTGTTTCTCTAATCAACCCCAGATGAAAT